>JAYDZE010016328.1:0-28226 GCA_034509125.1 Monilaria moniliformis
CTACGGGCATCTACTCGAAACGTAGATCGAGACTATAACATTTAATTTCAGTAAATTAAATGTTTTGACCATATTAAGTATTGGTCAAACTCTTCGATTCCAACAATATTCTTTGAGATTTTGGCTTTACTACAGAGGCCGAGTATATATCAGAAACTTGTAAGGAGGCCATTTAGTTGAAGGGCTTATTTGCGGAGTTGAGGGAGGAGTTGCAGATTACTACGGTCTTTTGTGATAGTCATGTTAGAATTCAAAGTCAAATGAATTCTTAAGCCAACAATTGAAAGTTATGTAAAGCGGAAGCGAAAAGATTACTAACCTCCTGCCATGATACGTGACGTAAATAGGACGTGAATTACATGAATTCTCGCCGCAAATTCGGATGCTTCTACCCTCTTATGTTTACGTATAGATGGTGTACCAAATGTTTTAGAACATTGAGTGGTAGGGATTCAAATTATATGCCATATATATACAAGGTTTTCCATCAAAACCAAATGTAAACCCATTTGGTTATGTTAACTGCCAATGGCAGTTTCTTATTGATCATAACCCATAACTTGAAGGTTCTAGATGTTTTAGTTTGGTATACACACATTATTGTCGAACACACACAAGTGTTCGACAAAATGCCTCAACACAGGTCACATATTTATTTTACAAGTCAAAATATTATCTACCTCACAAAAGATCAAATGTTCCATGAGAAGACTAAGCACATTGATTTGCATTGTCACTTTGTGTGTGATGTTATTGCTCGTGGTGATATTGTTGTGAGCATGATTAATACTCACGATAATCCTGCAAATATGATGACAAAGGCACTTACATTTGCTAAGTTTGAGCATTACTTGAACTTAGATGGTCATGGTTGTTGAGTTGTACCTTAGGGGTTTGGTGTGTCAATGTTATTTTGGGGTTTTGGTTACGCATTTCGTGTCAAGGTGGAAATTATTGATATTAGTGACACGTAATGTTTGAGTCGAGCCTGATTGGCTTGTGGTGCGACTTGGATTTTTACGCAATGTGGTTGGGGCAGCCCATTATCGATAGCCACAACTACATTCATCAAGGGTGTGGGAGCAAACCCCATGGTATGGACCTATATAAATAGACAATATTCGTTTAGAATTTGTAAGTTGTTCTTATACCCTAAGTTCGACTCATAATGAAATTCTCTCCTCTACCTGTGGTTTTCTCCCATTTCAAATTTCCATGTAGATCCGTGTGTTCTTTTCGTTTTGTTCTCGTTGTTCTATATTTATAAGAGAAACAAAATCAGATCTTCATCTGGAACAGAAAACCAATAATGAAGCCTCGCAACACAACTGTCAAGTTGTATGTATGTAGACATGAATCAATTAAATAATTACTAATTAGGACATGGCACGAACTACCAAATAAGACAATAGGATGGATCGAACTTTACCCAAAATAGAAATCTGTTAGTCCATAATATAACCAGTGTTTTTTTTTTTTTTTTGAGATTATAATATAACCAATGTTGATAGTAGGGACACCATATCGGAAATCCACGTACACCTGTACAACTAATATTGAATTACAATACTTAACCAAACCACCAGAAACCACATGTGCCCCGCAGTCATATCTGTACCATCAAGATAAGAAATACAAGGCTCTCTCGCACTAAAGGAAAATAATAGTAGCTTTTAAGAGAACATAATAAGATTACTCCAGCACCATTGTAGTTTAGTGGTTCTCTATGCTGCAAAGCTCAAATAATATATATTACACAAACTAAACACACACAAATATATCTCGATAGAATCGTAAGATAACAAACATTGACAACCACTGTAACTACAGCAGATAACAAATGCTCAAGAAAACAATATTCTACCAATTTTATTCCCAGAAACAAGCAGATTGCAGGTTCAAGTGTACAAAGGCCAATCGGTCCACGCACCGGAAACATGCCCGTTTTCGCAAACATAAGCTCGAACTACTGGATCCCCGTCGTCATGGAAGCCAAAGTATCGCCTCAAACAAAACGATGAATGCAAATCCCACGTCTGTTTCGACGAGCAAAACGCACAATTCAAATCAATCCTGCTCCTACTCCCATCGTTGATCGTTCTCCAAACCCTCGATTGCTTGAAATTCTTGAAAATCCCCCTAAATAACATGTAATTCCTCTTCTCCTCGACATGAACGCATCCCGGCCAATCGCAAATGTACAGACTATCCCCCTTGAATCTGCTGGCGAGTAGCTTATTCCCTTGCTCACGGCTCAGATTCCAAATCCCCGACGCCAAATGCGACCTGTGTGACCTAGAAATCTTCCTCTTCTTACAAGGAGCGACATCAGGGTTCCGATCCTCCGTCTCCCTCACCTCGGGCTGGATTTCGGGCCTTTTAGGCGTCGCCTCAGCCGCCAGTGTTGCGGAATCGCTGTACATCGTATCGTACAGCAAATCATCGTACAGCGACCACACGCTATCAGGCACGGAAACCACCGGTTGTCGATCGCGGCTGCTGGAAGAAGCAACTTCTTCTCCGCTGGTTTCAGCCGCTTGAGACAATTTGTGCTCCTGATAATTCTGGTCGGGGCCGATCTCGCGCTCGAGCCCGAAATCCGAGTTCTCGAGGAGGACGCCCGAGTGGAGGAGGCCGGGGCAGCACACGGCGAGCTTGTAGAGAGACGACCAGGCGCTGGGCGCCGCAGCCTCCGGCTGGAGATCGGAGACGACGGCCGGGATTGATTGCGCACATTTGGTTCTGCAGCAGAATGTCCTGATTAGGGCGGAGAATTTGGTGGAGACGCAGGCGATCCGAGCCCAAATCCGAGGATCTTCGTCGAGCTTGTAGAATATGTTGAGGATAACGTCGTCGGAGAGCTTGGAGAAAAAGCTTTCACACATGGTTGCAGAGACCGAGAGGATGAAATTAACGGTTGGGGAGAGAAAGAGAGAGTGGAGGTGGAGCTTTTGTAGGGTTGTAGCTTTGCGGTAGGGGCGTGTTTCGCAAATTGAAATAAATTAGGGACTGACTTTGCAAAATTAATTTATGTTGTAGGGGGATTGGTTGGAAATGAGGTGTGAGAATAAAGTAGCCAATATAAGTATAAATTATTACATAAGGGTTTTCCACGACATGGAAATAAATATTTGTAGCTTGATTTCTTGCATTCGCAGACTAGATTATGATCCATCCAACCAACCAGAGTTTGCAGTCCCAATCTATACTATATCTTGTTTCCATACAAAATTTTAAAGCTTCCCTAAATCGAAGAAAACGCCACCCTGTATCAATTACATGGGGCATCCACATAAATTTCATTTGGGACCCCTCCAAAATCCATCACCTTCATATCCCATGTCCATGTGCAAACAAGATAAGGAACTTTTTAAAGTTCTGGGGCACCATCGCTGATGGTAGTTGAGCCAAATCGAATCTCACCACGCGAAGCCATACTCTATTTTTCATATCTTACAACCCAATTCTCAACTATATCTATCACCCAATACTCATTTCCAAATTAAGGTAGCATCTAGGCGTAGGCAAACCAACTTTTTTACAACACTCATTTCAAAGCAGGCAGCATTAGGCAACCAACATCTAATTTCATGTCATGCCACATCTATAGGCAGCCAAAATCTAGCACAATGCTTATTTTTTTAGGCAGCATTTATACAACCAGAGCATGCAACACCAATTACATATTTACATATCAGATAGCATCATATAAGGCAACCCCTACTTTGTTATAGTACTCGTTTTCATTCTACGGACCATTTAAACAACAAAATGCAACCCCAACTTTGTTACAACACTCATTTTCATACTTGGCGCACCTACACAACCAGAGTATGCAACATCCAACACCCATTTTCATATCAGATAGCATCTATCTAGGGAAGCGGGTCGAGCACAATACTCATTTTCATAGGCAGCATTCAAAAAACAGGAGTATCTTGAACATCCAATACTCAATTTAATGTGGACACAACATGCTCATTTTCTTAATCAGGTAGCGTTCCAGACAACCACAGCATGTAACATCCAACATCCATTTTCATTATGGCAACATCTGGGCAAGCCAACTTTGTTCCAATACCCATTTTCATATATGGCAGCCATCTAAGCAACCCGTTTGCACACAATACCCATTTTCATATCTGGAAGCCATCTAAGCAAGCTGTTGGCACACAATACTCATTTTCATAGTAGGCAACACTCAACCAGAGTATGCATATCTAACACCCATTTCCATGTTCATACATTGCATCTAGGCAACCCCAGTTGAGCAAAGTCCTCATTTTCATATTAGGTGGCATTTAGGCAACCTGATTATTGCATAAACTCAGGATTACTAATATAGGTTGGTTTGTTGCTCCAGAGTCCCAATACAGCATTCAATCCATACTCACAATAAATTACAAAATAAAGCCAACAGTTACAAAACATTGATGAAGAGCAGAGTCCAGCATAAAAGGTGCTAAACCACATGTGTTAAACCATACACTGCTAGTGCATGAATGTGAGCACAAGGCTGAGGAGATCCAAGGGTGAGTAATTTATAGTTGAAGTCATCATCAATAGTATAGATGACATGGCTACATTTTGCGATTTGAAAAAACACTGGATTCATAGGTCTTGCAGAAACAGAAAATTATCTTCAGACAACACGAGAAATTTAGAAATTTGACCATCAGTCACAACACATTGTAGTTTCTCTTGATCTACTGCAAATTCTAGTGTAGGATTAACTAGCCAAGCACAGCAGCATTAATTCCCCATCAAATTACTCATTTACCTGATAGAAAATATAAGAAATAATAATTAACATCAAGAAAGTACATCATATGGCCATAACATACAAAGCTGAAAGAAGTAAACCTGGAACGGCTCCTGCTTCGGCTCTGGCTTGGGCTCTTGCTATGGCTACGGCTACGGCTTCTGCTTAAACTGCGTTTTTTTGGACTTGCACTCGTATGTTTCTGGGTGTTATAATTGTCGGAACGAAGATATAGAAAAGCATAATCGGGACAGTATTCCATCAAATGCCCAAATTTAGAATAAAAATAATAACTGCACATTATACGCATCCAGAAGGGTGAAAAATAAGAGAGCAACAACTTATTAAAGTAGGACTAAACTTACAGCTTGTTTTGGGGAAATGGATCTTGAAGGAGATCTGCAAAAGGTCCAGAAACAACCCAATTTAATATCCACTAGTCCCTCTTTAAAACTTTGATCCAAGAGCCTTGTTGCCACTTCCACATCATAGTGACCGTGACCATATTGGGCAAGAGGAAACTCACAAACATTTAGAATACACATGAGAAGAAAAACAAAAATGAAAATATTAATATCACCCAAGCAAGTAACCTATCAAATAAGAAACAAAACCTTGGCACTGGAACATGTGATTAGCAAAGATACCAAAAGAATCAATAAATGCTCGGATAGAATGTGTTGATAGCTTAGCACCATTGGAGATAGTTTAAACATTTCCACTGCAAAAAGGTGTTCTCTTATTCAATTAGTCCAATATCCAGCTTCACCATAGTAATCCATGATCTTCATGTTCCCAATCTAGCACCCATTGGACATTTGCGATGCTCATTAGAACAGAGACATCGAGAAGGATTCCAAAGTTACCATCTAGAAAGCATCATACCTCCAACCCCAAAAGAGTTGTAGCCAACTGAACCAATTTTACCCAACAAGATCCTAATATGCAATCCCCAGATCGTGCATATATCCGTATCTAGAAACAGAAAGAAGGTAATTCCAAGTTTGCAAAGGATAAAGAAAAGTGATCCTTTGACAGCTGACACAATTTTTTATAACCACATGCATGATGCAAAAGCTGAAGGGCAAGGGTGAAAAGGGAAGGGCGCAAGAGAAGCAGACTCCAGCAAGGGCTGAAACCAAATATATCATGTTTTGTTTATTCAAATAGTTCAAACATATATTTTACTGACATCAACTGCTGGCTTAGCAACTAAATACAGTTGGGAGTATTTGGTACTACAATTTGTTATAATTAATGATTGGGGTTCAATTGCGGAACAAAACAAAACACGAGAAAATTCAGAGAAATATATTTGCATCAATCAAACTTGTGAGTGTTACTAGGGAAAATATAAGGTTAGATGTTTTATAATCAATATAAAATAGTTTGTACTTCAAATTTATTGTTTTGTGCTGTCTACGAAAATTTACTGTTCATATCCCAAATTATAAAAGAAAATGGTTTGTTATATAAAGCTTCAGCAATGATACCTGTTTAGCTTAATTTGTATTGGACATCTAAGTTCTTATTTTTTGGATGCATTCTCGGTCAGCAATATGTAAAGAGTATTTTTATTGTGCGAGAAGAAATGTAATATTATATGTGGTTATCTACAGTATATTAAAATGTCTAACAACGAACTCCATCCAGCAATGAGGTATTAAAAATTGCAACTATTGTCAATCAACAGATAGTAGAAGTGAAAGAACACTCTTCAGCAAAAAAATCCAGCAGTGTACTCTACCTTGACAAAGAGTGTGCTTTTGATCCAGAACGAGATCGAGATACGGATCTTGACCGAGACCTTGAACGGCGTGATGATTTCCCTTTAGGTGGATTGCTGCAAGTAGATTTATCAAATAAAATAGTCCCATCAACAGATGTTTATAAACCTGTAAAAAGAACATGAATTGTCTCTAAACAGCATTGAACCTTCTGCTCCTGCTTCGGCTAACACTTGGACTTTTGCTCTTGCTTCGACCATTGCTCCTGCCTTTTGAGTAAGACGGGCTGCGACTGCGGCTACGGCTGCGACTTCTAGAGCGGCTAGAATCATATTCCTTCACCTAATGGAAATGAAAGATGCTATGAGATATATGATATTGTAATCGGGTAGCTAAAGAAAACCATGCAGAAGCTTGAACATTGGTCATACATGTACTCTAGCCCGTGAGAAAGCATTCCGAAACTCAGAACCATCGAGCTTCTTGATCTGCATTGGACAAAAGAAAAATCAATATTGAATGTGGGAAATGTATGGCCCAAATTACTCAAGTAAGGAAGCAAACAGAGAAAAATAGTCACAGCATATGAGAAGCAATATGACTCACAGCATATTTCATGTCATCAAAATTAGTGTAGTCTACTATCCCTGTCTTTCCTGAGCGAAGAGAAGTTGCATTCACATTAAGAAAAATATGCCACAACTAAGAATCCATAAAATAATTTCTTGGAGAACATGTGGACCAGAATATAATATTATGTATTAGTTAATCTGTCAAAAGAAAACACCTATATTGATATAAAACTTACCACTACCCTCATGGAAGACTTGTGAGAAGCAGACATCTCCAGCTCGACGCATATGATCCTGGATGATGATAATGATAATGATGATGATGATGATGATGATGATGATGATGATAATAATAATAATAATAATAATAATAATAATAATAATAATAATAATAATAATAATAATAATAATAATAATAATAATAAGACTTATGACCAACGATCAGCTAAGTGGTGTACATGAGAGACTGTCCAATATTGACCACCAAGATAAATTCACTCTTACCTTAAGATCTTGCCATGAAGCAGAATGAGGCAAGCCAGTGACTAAAACTGGAATATTAAGCCCACAGAGAAAAAAATGCAGTAATGTCAAAATCTTGAACATTGGATGACATTTACATATGAATTCATGTATCCACCTCTGTATTCTGAGCGCCGAGAAACTCCTCCACGGGGACCACGACTTCCAGTATGACGATCTGTCGATGATGAGTTTCCACGCCCACCATGCGCTAGCTCAACCTGTAACCAAATATCAAAAATATTAACATAGCCAACGGATTCAAGCAAAAGGTTACGACCACAAGCAATGCCCACCCGTAGGCGATGCCCATCAAAATCATAGCCATCACGCCCTCGTATGGCATCTTCAGCATCCCGAGACTCTTCAAACTGTCATAAAAAGGTAGAGATTAGAAGCTCCAAGGAATTAAAAACTCAGAAGTAGATCAAACCTTACCTCAACAAAAGCATAGCCGGGAGGCCTTGGGGGAATCTTAAGATCAATATGCACAATTGGTCCATACTGCCAGTAAATGAAATTGAACAATGTCAAAATTGCAGATATTAAGATTGAACTCTGAAATCTAATCTAAGATATAGAAATCAACTTTCCAGGTATTAAAACTAGATTTCAACACAGTTGCTTGAGTCGAAAAAAGAACACTCGCATTAACGTAAAAGTACCTTGTAAAAAAGATCCTCCACTTCGCGCTCACGAACGTCCCCAGGAAGGTTGCCAACATAGAGAGTTCTGCTAGAGCGACTCATTCTTGCTAAAGAAGATCAACAAAACGTGAAGACGTTACAACAATTGTAATTCGGATAAATTATAAACATAAACTACGTATTTTCCAAAAATAATATCGTTTAACGTAATTTTACCAACATCAATTTTGCTAAAAACAGCTATATAAATAGTATCTTAACGAAAATAATCGTCACTGCTCTAAAGTACGACAAGAAGAAAAGAATGACCTCAAAATTATGAATTCGAACAAAGATCAATTTATGCATCACAAATGACCTTGAAAATCAACAAATTAAACATCAAAAGAAAAGAATTCAACAGGATTAAGTACTTCACTGGCATAATAGCGATAAAAATCTTATAGGGGGGACGCTCAAAATGGGGGTTTTACCGATAGACGAGAGAGCGGAGCGCAGCGAGACGGTCCGGATAGAGAAGAGTAGGAAAAAATTATTAGGGTTTTAAAACGCGGCTGATTGAAAGCAAAAGGGGCAATTTGGGAAAATGAAAATATGCAACTAAACGTTAATTATGATTTTCCTTATATTATTCATGGATCACATAGTATTTTTATCCCATCTCTTAACTAAGAGACAGCACTCACGTTATTATCTCTTAATCGTGCATTTTCTTACACTATACATGGATCTTATCTTTTAATTTTTTATTCATTTCTTATTTCTTATATTTATTACATAATCTAATTAAATTCAATTTTTGATTTAATAAAAGATGTAAATTTCATTAAAATATTAAAAATTACATAATTACAAATAGAAAATTACATAATTTAAAACCAAAAATTACATAATTAAAAATCCTGCAAACACATTATTGAAAGGGGAAAAGTACACAACCGAAATATTAATCAATCGTCAAGGGGATCAAAGCGCGCCCAAATTTTTTCGATTAAATCGTATTGGAGCCAATTTGGTTGACGGCGACTCACGACGCCTTTGGTATTCTCGGAATGATTGTGGCGCACCTTGATTTGGAGCGTCGCTTGCGGTCGAAAAGTCGGCATGATCATCGTCCTCGATAATCATGTTGTGCATTATAATGCATGCATACATGATATCGGAAAGAATCTCCCTGAACCACGAACGTGTCGGACCCTTGATGATCGTGAACCGTGTTTGTAGAATGCTCATTCGACGTCCTTGAGCGCGGCCTCTTACTTCCGTGCTAAACGAGCTTTTTTGGGCTCGGTTGAACATGAGAAGGTCTTCACGAACATCGACCACTTTGGATAGATGTCATCGGCGAGATAGTAGCACATGTTGTATCGACGTCCATTGGTCATGAATTGGACCATCAGTACCCTACTGTGCAATACATCGTTGAAGACGTCCGAGTGGTTGAGCACGTTGATGTCGTTGTTAGATCCGGGGACAACAAAAAGGCATATCAAATCCAGAGGCGGTGGTCAGCGGATGCTTCTAGCAGATGAGAGTCTTTGTGGCCGCTGGTGTATTTGGCCCTACATACCGTTGAACGGTTTTTCCACTGGCAGTGCATGTAATCAATGTTGCCAAGCATGCCGGGGAAGCCGTGGTATGCTTCTTGAAGACAAAGTAACTGTTGGCAGTCGAAGGTTGTGGGCGCCCTCAGATATTCAGCGTCGAATACATCGTGAATGGCCTTGCATAATCGCGCCAAACATTCACGCCTCGTGCACTCGGCGACGTGCAAGTACCCATCAAACATATCGGCATCCGCCAGTGGCCAGCTGTCGAATTGTCGATGTACCGTTCACAAGCGTTGAATGGTCCAATCGTCCGAGCGCATTCGGTCGCTGCTAGAAGTATTCTTCGCGCGCAGCTATGTGAAAAAATAAATCCATGCGCATATGAAACCGACACCTAAAAACATATTCCCCCAGCGTGGTTGGTCCGGGAAGTAATCCGCCATCAGTTGGACATTGGCAACCTCTCGTTCTCGGTGCACGTACCTTTTCGATCGTACATTGGGAGCATCCGTCGGAGGAGGCTGCAAATAATAACTTGCAGTTGCTGCTTGAAATATCAACATAAGTTGCTTAGCATTCTCGTCATCCAAATCGTCGGAGTCGGAGGCAACGTAGTATGGATTCATTATGCGGGGGGCTATGAGAATAAAATAAAGGACTATGAAATTAGAGAAATTTGTGTGGAAATTGAAGTGTGGAAATGGGGTATTTATAGAAGAGTTTGAATAATTAAATAAAAAAAACACTAGCCGTTGGGCACTCAACGTATGTATATGAATTATATATATATATAATTTGAATTTTTGAATATTAAAAAAAATAGCGTCTCGTTTTCGCCCACTCGCACGCCCAACGAATGGGTGAAATGCGCGCCTTGATTGGCTGCCGTGGGAGTGCGTGGCAAGCTGCTCCTCCCTTTTTCCCCCAGCTGGGGTATCCCGTCCCTTCAACACACCCACAACGCGTCCTTCATTGGTCTCGTCCCGATAGAACGGACTGCGAAGCCCGCATTATGGGTGCCCTTACTCATTACGATTAAGAGGAGTTGGTTTATTATGTAATGTATGGATAATTATGGTATTATTAATTCATAATTTCTAATTGTTTATATTTTATGTGAATTAAAAATATTAATTTAGTGGTGCACGGTGAACATATCATATTACATATGAAATGATAAATAATTCAATCATAAATTATTACAAACATATCTTTAACTATTATCAAAAGAATGTTAATCAATTGAGTAATCATTTTCTTTACTCGACCGTGAGATTTGAACTTTAGATGTCGTTGCTTACAAATTGAAATCAGCACTGTTCGGATGTCCCTTTGGAGACATCAATTAAGTAACTATAAACATGGTTTTGTACAAAATATTATTATAATCCATTCAAGAATTCAAATTATCATACAAAATAGGATTGTTATGTGATTTTTAAATTACTATGCAACTTTAAAATATTTCTCATGAATTTACTATTATCATGACAGTTGTGTTGTCATTAGAGCACGAATTTATCTCCCAATAACTTAAGTATCAACATATGCACATTTACGTAGACACCTTGTGACAACGAAAATTGGTTAAGACATGTGGACATTAGGTCATAAAGAAATATATATGAGTTGCAAAGTAGAGTAATTATAAAATCATCATTAACTACGTGACTTCGTGGTTTTGAAGGCAAGTAATCATCAATTTAATCATATGTTTTTATTTTTTCACACACTCGTCTGAAGAAAAGTCGTTTAAATTTTGTTTCAATGGTATATTTTGGGCATGCAACTTGGAGAATGAAGAATAAAATACCGTAACAGCAATGTATTAGGCTAATCCATGTTTATCATTGCTGTTTGTGGAGCTAAAAATACCGCCCAGTCTGCAAAATCACAAAATTCAGTAACTTACTTTTAAGGGGTAAATCCAATCACTTCTTAAGGCGTAGCTTTTTGTACAAAACACTCCCTTAGAATTCAAAATTCAGGATTTTTAAGATGAGTTGAAGTAGAAGCTATGCTCCCAAACAATACGTGACGCCAAAAATTGAGAATCTGCTACAAGAATCTCTCCAAAACACAATCATAGCCCACCCATGTCAGAAAGCAAGCATGAACACTGAAATAATCTACTAAACACAAAGTGTGAAAGCAAGTCAGCTTGACAAAGTGAGGAAAACAAATATCATCCCACAGGTGGAGGCAAATGGCAGGAAATACAGACAGGATGAAGCATACAGCAGCAGTTCCTGCACCGAGACTCCCATTTTAAAGATGTAGGGTGTTTCCTTTGTATTTAACATCCAATAACACACAAATACAACTCATTTATGTTTTATTTCCAAGAAAGTTTTGAAGAAAATCAATTACTTCCCATCCCTCCTTTGGCTCCATTAGCAATTCTCAATGATGGCCACCATCTCCACCTCCGCCTCCTCCCTTGGCCTTATCTGCAGCTGCTCTCAGCTGACGCTGCTCCTCCTTGTAAACTCGGTTCCTCCGTTGGAACTGCAATAAACGTAATACTATCAAACAAGGAGTTCGGTCACCACGCAGTTTATAACGGAGAATACTGAGTTCGAAATTTAGAGTCACAAACATCACCTGATAAAGAAATATTCCAATCTTATAGTTATTGTCTTAGAATAGGCCATGACTCGTATAGAATTATTCCCAGAAGTGTTAATTGCAGATTCGGTTGATTTTTATAGGTGATAAGTGAAATAAGCTGCATCTGTTCATGAATCTCTTTATCTAAACTTTTCCTTAAAATACAAACAAACCCACCCACTTACCAACAAGTCATGTAGATAGATTTGTCACCAAAATAACCAATAGTACTGATAATTTGACACATTTTACCATAATGTACATCAGTTGCCACCATAGGGACAAGAAGCAAGTAGATTATCAGACTGCAGGCAGCAGCAGTTTCAAATATTGATCACCCAGGGAACAAAGATCATGTAAATGATCGGTATATTAAGTAAAACTGATATCGAGCGTCCGTGGGTCGTATACAGACGAGGTTGCAGAGGTGTGGTGAACTATGGACAGCAGCAAGGATAGGATTAGTTGTTGTAGTTATCGGATGATTGTTGTCCATCTTTATCTTTAGATTCTTTCATGTTTATCTCCAGTTATCTTTTGTTAAGTAGTTAAGATTAGATTTACGTTCAGTACGAGTCTCTGTGGTAGATGTTTAATGTTTGAGAGTTGTGTGCAAGTAGGAGTCTTTGTGTGAGATTCTTATCAAGGTTTTAAAAAACGTTAGAGGCGCACGCGATGAGGCGTGCCTCATTGCATTGCGGGACCCGGCATTACAAGGCGTATGTTTTTTGATAGAGTTCAAGAGGCGTACGTTTTTTGGGACGAGGCGCACGCAATGAGGCGGGCACGCAATGAGGCATATGAGGCGTACACTTTTGTCAGGGTTGAATTTGAAAAGTTTTTTAAAAGGAAACCCTAAAGTTTTTACTAGACATCTATTTAGTGAAGAAGATGAACAAGAATTCTACAACTACAACAATTTAGAATCGGGATCGGATGAAGAGGAGGAACAAGATGGCATCGAATTAAGTGACGAAGAAGATGATTGACTTCAACATGTTTAAATTTGAAGTTCATACTCTTTAAGAGTTTATTACTTTCATATTATCAGATACTATTTTGCTTTTAAGTGGTAGTATATTTTGGATTATATATGGTTTATTTAATTATGAGATATTATTTTTATGAATGCGGTATTTATTTATTAATATATATGTTTTTACGCCTCGAACTACGCCTTGAGGCACCGCCTCGCGCATCTGGGGCACCCAGCCTCAAGTCGCGAAAACGTAATTATAAACCTTGATTCTTATAGATATTTTTGCGTAGCTTGAGAGTGGGTATCCAAGGGACCAAGTAATAGTGGAGAGCGTAAGCTGCGGCCTCTCCTTGAGGATTTATCTTTGTCTTTCTTCTCTCATCCAGTCTCCCTATTTAATAGAGTTTTCATCCAAACCTTCTATTGCTGTTTGGTGGTTTTTTGCAGTGTATTCTCTGTTTTCTGCAGCAGTTTTCATCTCCGCCTATACTCCATATAAAAAACATCCGAGAAATATGAGCTAGATACTATATCCTAAAAATTTCACATCTAGAAGGCTTCATTAGGCCCTACTTTTTGGAAGGTTTTAAGAGACCCATTCTACAATCATAAACAAGCCTGCATGGATCTATCTAAAGTATAAGTATGATCTTTCATTAAATATTGTTCTCAAATTACTAAGAAGCTTCATTTGAAAATGGTGAATGATAGATGAATTCAAAAGAAAGAAGCAACAATCTCAAACATTGGACCTGTTTTGTTAACTGAATCCCAGGGAAGAATGGTGATGTATCTAAAACTTATAGATAAGAGGCAATTGTTTGGTCATGATACAGAGGTTTGAGATGAAGAAAAGCAAAACTTCAAATATTCCGACTTGTTTTGCAATGACTGGCAGATATATTATGAAGATTGAGAATGCAACAACACAACAAAGATTATAGTTGAGTCTTGCAGAATAAACAGAAACTACAAATGATTGTGTATCCTTGAAAAAATTCATAAGCTATCACTCAGCAACATTTATTTTAAGCTATACATTACACCCCTAGAAAGTCGAACCAATGCGATTTCCTTTCAGTCAAACTGATCAAATCAAGATACTTTCGTTTGCAAAATGTGCAATTCAAATATCATCGCAAAATGTGCAATTCAAATATCATTCTCGTGTAAATTTGCCACATCATCTCGTTTTGTTTTGGATCAAATTCAAATCTGTAGTACTTCCAAATATGAACTCAATACTCAAAGAGACAATAGATTATAAGAACACTAACAACGTGTTTCGATCATTGCAAATTACATTTAGCAGCTCAAATCTACGTGCCTCATAAATAATCTGAACACTTGAAATCCTTGATACAACTATTCATTTTCAACCCCAGCACATAAACAACATGACCTCCATTAAGATTATGTAAGATTTACAGCTCCCCAGCTGAAGACATACATTTTCCCACAATTGAATTGGAAAACACCTCGAGTGGCATATTAAAAGAAAAGAGTAAAAATGAGAAATGGGCATAGACCTCTTTAGAGTGGTGGAGACACTCGAAATAATCTTCGCGGAGGAGCCCGCAGTCCTTAGGCTCGCGGCAACGTGACATACATTCGCTGAAATCGACCCAGAAATCGTAGCATCGGCCCTTGTTGCCAGTGATTCCCCATCCAGACGCCATTTTCACCTCTTCCTCGAGCTTTCTCTCTCTAGGGTTGTAAAGTTGGGCTTCGTCGCTGGGGGTATTTTAGGTGGTACCGGTTTTCTTGAGTTACAAAAATGCCATCGAAGAAGATCGAGGGAGGTAATTGTTGACCAGACAGGATTGGAGTACATTAGTATTTCACTTTTAAGCTATTTAAATTAAATTATTTGTAAAATGAAATTAAATGACTATAAATTCAAAAAATACTTAATTAAAATTTGAAATTACTTAATTTAAAATCATAAATTACATTAACTAAAAATAAAAAATGACATAATTGAAATTCATAATAATATATAGATAAAAAAAGTAAAAGTACTTCATGCTACAAATCAGTTGGAGCGTGCCCAAATTTCATCGATGAGATCTTGTTGGAATCGGCTGTAAGTTCGTTATTCACGAAAAGAAGCACGTCGACTAAAAAATTCTCGAAATTGAAGTGGTGCATGCACCTTGAGGTGGATTCTCGTTGGCCACTCCCGAGCTAGATCCGGCTTCGTCATCGCCTCAATTAGCCGCGTCTTCTCCTTCATGCTCGATTATCATATTATGTATGATAATACATGCATAAATGATGTCGGCGATACATGATTGTTGCCACATACACGTCGGACCTTTCACTATAGCCCAACGTCATTTGAGTATACCGAAAGCTCGCTCAACATCCTTTTGTGCCGCTTCATACCTTTGAGCAAACAATGTTCTCTTCGGGTTCGTGGGTCACGTAATCGTTTTCATGAACATCGGTCACTTTGGATATATGTCATCGGCCAAGTAGTATCCCATGTTGTATCTTCGTCCATTGGCTGTGAATTTGACAGTCGGTGCCAGACCAACGCATACGTGGTTGAAGATTGGTGAGTGGTTCAGAACATTGATATCATTGTTCGAGCCGACCACGTCAAAGAATGCATTCCAAATCCATAAACGTTGGTCTGCAACCACTTCTAGGATTATCGTTGGATGTGTGCCCTTATATCCACTGGTGAAGTCGTCACTACAAGCGGACGGGCAATTCTTCGACTCCCAGTGCATACAATCGATGCTGCCGAGCATACTGGGAAAGTCGTGACACCTCTCGTATATATTCATGAATGCTTGGGCGTCCTGCACCGTGGGGCTTCTTAGATACGTATCACAGAAGGCCTCAACGACACCGCGACAAAATGTTTTGAGGTTATCCCGACCCGTTGCTTCTGAGACATGGAGGTACTCATCGAACATGTCCGATAAGGTACTGTATGCCAGCTGGCGAATCGCCGACGTGCGCTTCAGCAGCATCAAGAGTCCGCCGCGGCTTGCACCGTCGCATCTTGCCAACATGTTTGTAGTGCGCAGTAATAAGGATTTGCTCATGCGAAACTGTCGACATAACACAACTGCACCCCATCGTGGCTCGACGGAGAAATAGTCTGCGACGAGGCGTTGATCGGAAATTTCACGCTCCCGGTGTATGTACGTCATCGGAGCTCGAGGACGCACAACTCGAGCCCGCTCAGCTCTCCTCCTATAATGCGACTTCAACGTCAATTCAATATTCTTATCCATTTCATCCGAATCAGAACTCGGATCATCATAATTTGGATCCATAAACTGAGATGAAAGTAGTGAAAGAAAAGAGTGGAAGAAAAGTGAGGAAAGTGAGAAGAAAAATGAGAAAGAAAGTGGATTTTTTAGAAGCTCAATTCAATCCCGAGACCCTGCAGAGCATCTTTGGCGTTAATGCTGCACCACACAGTTTAATCCCGTGAAGGGGGCTGCAGGCCGTAGCCCCGCATTCAGCCGCACCCCGCACTGATTCTCTAGTTGCGGCGACATCCCCTCCCCCACCATCCCCGCCCCCGATGCGGCCGCCACAGTTTTTTATCATTTTACAACCCCGGTAATGGTGCCCTTAGCTCTTGTCCTGTCCCATGAAAGGGTGGAATTGGAAATTTCAAACTAATTCACTTATTTGTTGGTGTTTTGACTATATATATATGTATAATTTTACTTAGTGGTTACAGGTTAGCCTTTTGGTTTGTGACTTCCTAGCTATCTCATTTTTACTGATTATGATGCTTGATTTCTCTAGTTTGCGGAGTATGCCGATAATTATTATAGTGGAAATAGTAAGAATACTGAGCTTGGTAGGAAGGAGGTGTCATACACGGGCAACTTCTGTGCATTTCAATTTGGCAACGTGTTTTGAACGTAACTATTACATTATGTGCTTTGTTGGATCATGGTATTTTCAAATTATTTCATTTTAACAAGCTTAGTTTCATGCCTTTTGTATAGGACAAGTTCCGGGTTAAACGCCTCATGAGCATCTTTAAGTCAGATGAAGCAATAGATATGGAACTTCAGAGTGAGGAAGAATGGTGTTCATTTCACAACCTAGTCCTACCTGCTCTCAATCAAGTTACTGAGACGTGTAAGATTTTTCAAAGCTCCAAGACACCTGGGTTTTCATTTGCTTTATCCCGGACATGTTGTTTGCAGATCATGGTATCCTGAATTTGGTGCACCGTTTCCGACCCAAGTTTATGGCGATGTCTAAAAGTATACCAATTCATTATGACCCCTACGACTTTCAGCATTCCTGTTATCTCAAATTCGTTGAGAACAAGGAAGCCAATGCTTTGGCAGTCAAGGGTGAAGAGATTGAGCATGATAATGTAAAAATGAAATGTGGTGCTGTTCCCTTTGTCGGACCCTATGACTTTCATGCAGAAGAGGTGGCGAGAAAGTTTGCATCTATAGTCAATTTGGTTTTCCACGTTAGCTTCTTGTGACATAAAGATGAACCCTGCTTAAATTTCCATGGAAAATAGATGAGAATCCAGCTTACTGAAGATGCATCAAGGGAACAGAATACATCTTCTTACGATAATGGACAATGTATTGCTGGGGGTGCAGCACTGTGTAGATATTTTGTCAGTGGCTCGTGCAACAGGGTAACCAGTGCTCATTTTCTCATTCACTTCAAGCAAAAAGACCCATCTGCCAATTCTCTTTCTCATTGCAGGTATATGCTCCATTTTTTGC
Source organism: Monilaria moniliformis (assembly GCA_034509125.1). Classification (NCBI taxonomy): domain Eukaryota; kingdom Viridiplantae; phylum Streptophyta; class Magnoliopsida; order Caryophyllales; family Aizoaceae; genus Monilaria; species Monilaria moniliformis. Next base: position 18,103 of record JAYDZE010016328.1, read on the forward strand.
TGCATTTACCTTAGATTGGTGGTCTTTACTCTATAATAAAACAATGTAGTCTCCACATATGATTGGCACCAAGTGCTCTGGGTATTACTTTCTGACAAGTGGTTTGATGCAAATCCATCACAACGATTTACCATTTGTGAAAATTGCAAATGGAAGCATTTAATGATCTTTGGTTCTGAAAGAAATATTTTTTCAAGGCATTTTGCTGTTCTCTTCTATCATTTTAAGATCTCTTCTTGGTTATTGGAACTTTTTCCCGATCCCTTCCCTTTTCCCTCTTTTGCTTTCATATAAAAGCTGTTGAACAGCCTGGAGAAACTTCATCTCGAACCATTTGTGGACTGTGAATCCAGACTAATTAGTACTCTTCTTCCATCCATGCGCCTGACCTTCTGTAAGATGTCTAACTTAGTAAACTCCGGCAAGAAGGTAAAAAGAGAGTCATTTGTTAGTAACTGTTGAGGAACTTTCTTATGCACAGCTAAGATAAGCACCAAACTTAAGAGACGCTACCATTTAATACATGAGAACTGTTTCAGAATTTTCATGGCATTCTATTTAGAAAATCAATTTTGTTTCACTTAACAATTTGCTTTTCCGTAAGGTTTCTTATTTCTGAACCTATTTTTGAAAACTCTATTGTTCCTCGGTTGTTGCATTTGATTAGCTGGACATGTTTGCAGGGGTGCCGCTCTGGGGATTCATGTTTCTTTTTTCCACGATGCTGATTCCTTAGCTATATCTGCTAGTCAATCGAGTTTGTGTCTCCCAGAAGATGAAGATGTGAAGGAGAGTTCCTTTTGCAATTCTTCCATTTATCTTCAGATGGATGTGTGCTACTATTGGATGACATTAAACTTCACTTTCTTCATATCTTGTTCAATAATACAATCCTACCTCTATAATATCCACCACTTGTGAGACAAATATCGATCCTTCAATGGTAAGCATAAAGGTTCTGTGGGGACTTGGCACCCTTACCAAACGATAATCTCTACAGAAGTCAACAAGATTCCGTGGAGTGAAATCATATGTGTACTCTGGTTTCCTAGATTTGGTCCTGAAGAAAGTGGTACAAACTTTTTTGCAGAGGTCTCAACAGTTTTGGAGCATTTCGTATTGAGTAATGCTTTGAATGAAAATTTTGTATATACACATGCCTCATGTGGCATTACTGGCAATGTTAACTTGGAATTTCTGGGTGCAGGTGACAGGCACAGAGATACAATCACATTACAGCCACAAGTTTTTTATATTGTCCTTTTGTGTATGCCTTTATTTCCTGTACATACCTCGTAATATCATAGTATGAATCAAGGATTCTGTGACAACTATGATCTCAGCTGAGCGTTCTCTTTTTATTGTTTGTCCTGATTCATTCTTGTTCGTGGCTATAATTGTGAATAGAATTCCTAAAGATTTATTGGTCATCAAATTGAATAAAGATAATTAAATGGTCAACTGACAGTTTATGACATTATGTGGACAGATACTTAAAAAAATTTAGTTTGGCCGTAACAATTTGAGGTTCCACCCTCCTTTTTTAATGTTTGAATCCCGTTTAATTAAGCTTTTTTTAATAAAAATAAAAGTGAACACCTAAACCACAGCTGTGGACACCCTGCACCATCTTTTTCGTGCATCACTCCAAGATCTGATCGATCAAGTTATCGACAAACCAATTTTCTCATCCATCCAAGTTATCGATCAATTTTATTTTGTTTTTTGTTTTTATATAATATTGAAAATTAATATGATAATAATTAAAAAATATATTGAAAATTAAGTAAGTTTGAAACTAAATTACCAATTATGCGGGAGCAGTAGCAGTCCCCTCCCTCGCCTATTGTATTGTATCTTCTTCCTCAACATAATCAATAATGAAAAACCCAATCCAATTTCTAAAGTCACCTAATCAGCTCTAATGCTATGTCACGCGGAACCCTAGAATCAATCCACACCATTGAATCATGCGCCTTCCAGCTTCTCAGCTGGCGGCCCTTCGCCAAAACCCTGGATTCCGACTCCTCCAAGCCCTGCTACGGGCCCCACAGCAAGCGCCCCTGCCGCTCCGACCGCGCCACCTCGTCCTTCTCCATCGACGCCATCCTCGACATGTCCAAGCTTAGCCTCTTCGACGACGACAGGGCGCTCTCCTTCTCCGCCGCGCGGAAGCGCTGGTTCGCCCGTAAGCGCCGCCGCCGCGGGTCCAGGTCGGTCTCCGGCCGGAGCTCCGATCGCAGGGGCGGCTGCTCCATCGGCGCCTCCGCCGCGAACGGTACCTGCTCCGATTTCCCCATAGTAGCCGGGGGCACGGACTCGAGCGGGGAGCTGTTTGGGGATCCGAATTGGTCGTCGGACGTGAGTGATCGGAATTCGAGGAGAGAGAGGGAGCCGAGTGGGTTGGGGGGTGGAGACAGAGAGAATGTGGGTGGCGGGTGTGGGCAGTTCGGTAACTGCGATAACCAAGGGAATGAGTCTGGGTATGGGAGCGAGCCGGGCTACCGCGGCGATGCTGAACTCGGTTATGGCGATGAGGAAGATGATGATTCTAGGGTTTTGTTTTGGGGCGACGAATTTGGTGGTATTAAATTTATTGTTTTTCTTTCTGATTTCTTGCGTTGAGTGCGAGCTTCTTGTTACTTTCCTCTGTGATTATTTCATAACTGATGTTGCTGAGCAACAAATTTTGTTACTGAATTGAGATCACAAGTTTTGATTATGAAGATATATGCAATGTTATTATGGTTGATTTGAATGATTAACTCGAAATATGTGGCTGCTTATTATGTGAAAGGGGATTATATTGGTGAATAAGCCTGTTTGCTTAAGTGGAAGCAGCTTTTTTGGTAGCGATATGATATGGAATTTGAGGAAGATTAGCTTGAAATATTATTTTCTCCTTGTAAGATATAAACTTTCAGAATTCAGAAGTCTAATTTTCCCACAGAATTTTAACTGACAGTGAAGTTTCTAAGCACTAGCTGTATTTAGTTCTTGACGTTCACCATCTGGAATTGGTTCACTTGATCCTCTGCATGTTCCTCCTTAAACTAGACGAAATTCCACATCCCATGGTTCATCCTAAGCATCTGTGAGTCGGGATGTTATTATAATTGAGCTTCATACAAGTTTCTTGGTAGTGGAAGAATGGCATGCAAATCCCTTGTCTCCCCATCACTTTTATCCTTTTATTGTTGAATGTGTTTTGTTTCTATTACTGTGATGATAGCCCTAGATGAAATTCCTCGTCCCAGATGATTGGTCCTAAGCTTCTGTTAGTCGGGACTGTTATTACAGTTGAGCTTTATACAAGTTTCTTGGTTGTGAAAAAATGGCATGCAAGTCCCTTGTCTCCCCATCACCAGTTTTCTTTTTATTGTTGAATGTATTTAGTTTCTATTACTGTGAATGTGATGCTAAACACTAGTTTTCCTATCTAGATCATTTGATGCTTGCTCGATTCAAACAATTGCTAAAATTCGCTGTCTGGCATTTATCTGCAGCTGATAGTGCTTCCAAGTTGGAAAGAGTGGGCGAGAACTCAATGCAGAAAGCTCATCATAGAGGCCGTCGCAAGAAACATGATATGCGAATGGTTGATAACTCATAAATTGTAATTACATGGATCAAGTCTCCCTCTTGCTTTGGATGGTTTTCTATGTTCCTAGCAAGATTTATTCTTCACATTCGTATTTTCTTGAAACTCGAATCAAGAAACGAACTTGCAAGTTTTGATCTGTATGTTCTGTGGTTTATTACTCAAGAAATGTTTGATGTTGGTGGATCGCCATTTGTTGCCGAAGCCTAAATATCACCCAAGTTAGTATTGTGGTGGGTACTACTTTTCTTGATTGTTTATTTCCCGATCTGATTTGAGGAAATGAGTGTAAGGGTATGTTTGATAGGATAGATTAGGCCAAGATTAGATTATTAAAATTAATATTCTAATCTTAGCCTAATTTATCCTATCAAATATACCTAATTGTGTATAAAATCATCTCAAGGCCAAACTCAGGTGAAAGCCACTTATTTAGCTGCAACTGTTTCATCAAGTTTTGTTCAAGCATCATGTAATATTTCATTGTTAGCAAAATTAAAGTATTAACTTTTAATTTTTATTAGAAAATTAAGTCTAATACGAATTTCAGCTATTTCTTCTATAGACCAATTTGTTATATTATAAATTGAATGGAAGGAGAAAATAAAAACTAAAAAAAAATCTCGATAGCTATATGCAATGTTATTACGAATTTTATTTAATTAGATTTGCTGATATGAATCCAAAACCTATATTAAGCATACAATAATTTCGGAGTCCATCCTCGCTCATTTTCGGTTCCAATTTCTTTCCCTTTTTCTAGTCATCTTGGATCGGTGGTGCTGGAAACGACGTCGTAGTAAGCAGAAATGGGGAGCGAAGCATTGACGGCGTACAGAGCGCTGCTGAGAGCGACTCGGAAGACCTTCGCCGGTGACACCCTGATGCTCAGGCAGTCCGCCGCCGAGGTGCGGAAGAAGTTCGAGGAGAATCGTCACGTGACCTCCGCCGCCGACCTCAGCCGCCTCATGGAGGAGGCACGTGAGGCCTCACATTTCATCTCCACCATGATCGTCCAAGCCAAGCTGAACGAGCGCGGCGGCTACGGTATGATTTCCCCAACTCACTGCTACTTTGATTTTGCCTTGTTTTCTAATTTTGGCACGCGCACCACCTGTTTGTGAAATGTCCTGTCACAATTATTGATTGAAGATTTGTGCTGATCTATGGTAACAATAAAGTCTTTTTTGTTGCGAGCAAGATTCATATATGGTGTCTTTCATTTGTTCGTTGCTAACTGAAATGCTGTGCATTCTTTTATATTCTTCGAATTTTAGCTGAATATGTCCGAACATAGGATATGAGGTGTTATAGATTCAAGTAGTCTCTCCTTGAAGTTCGATTTGTTCTTGTTATAATCAAGAGAGTGCGAGAAATGTCACAAGAAACCTTAAATAAGAAGCAAATCTTTATGTTTTTAATAGGAGTATTTGTTTGTATGCTCTATAGACAAATTATCAGTTTTCTAATAAATGTGAATGCCACTGTACATAAATCTTATATTGAGTATAGTATTTTTGTGGAAATTTTTAGTTGATGTATATGTTTAATGCTGTGTGATACTATTTAAAAATTTGCATGCCTTTGCGTAAAAACTGTTACTGCAGAAGTGAAGCCTGATAAAGAGCACGCTGGTGCTACCCTTGAAATCCCCTCTGAAGAGATTCTCAAGAATGCTTAGAAGCATCATCCCTAGACTAGGCGACACTCATATTTCATAAAACTTGGACAACGGTGGAGAGCTCCGTTCATTCTTCAATCGAATAATTTGTGGTCTGTTCCTAGTTTACATCGACATTCTTGAGTTTGTAACGTTATTTGCTTCTGAGGTTTTACTTTACCTTGTTCTTGAGATTTACTTGCAGTCATCCATCAAATAATTTGTTGTTTGTTCCTAGTTTTCATTGACGGAGTAGTGGAACTCCTCATTATTGATGAAGGATGGCCTAGTTTCAAAAGGAAATAATACGTCCGATTTTGATAGATATTTATGTTCAAGTTAAGATGACAAGTGATCACGATCATTTCAAGTTTAGATGTTTTGTATGAGATAGTTTTGCATTGAACAAAAATAGCATGATATAAACTGTCTTGTACCATATATAAATAAAAAGCGCTATTCTTTCTTGGAAACAACTCGTGCTTAAGCAAAATTGGCCAAAAGGGGCTAAATTACAGAAGAATGTAAATCGTTAAGAACAAAGATTTTCTTCTCTGTCAACAGAAAGGAGAACAGCAAGTTGATGAGAAGATATGTGACAGGAGTTAGTCTTCATTGTCTTGTTCTTCGTCTTCATCATCATCTTCTTCTTCTTCTCCGTTGTCTTCTTCTTCTTCTTCTTCGTCCTCAAGTTGCTCACCTGCATTTTGGGTTTTCTCGTTCTTGCTTGATATATGGTCTCCTGAAATGGAAAAAACAAGATTACTGATTATGTGAGTCGAGTGAATCTCATTTATAATTTTATGTGAAGAAAAGGAAAAAGAATTCAACACTCAGTTGAAATTAACAATTACGAATTTGAATAGGGCAACAAAATAAAAGAAAATATAGAGTGGACCTTGCAGGTTTTCAAGTTTTATAGGGTTCGTTTAGAAGTAATACACATCAAATCGCCAATTAGTGTTAGCAATCAAATAGAAGAAGCTCTTACCAAATTCACTGAATATGATTCCACCAGAACATAATCCTTCCTCAATTCTAACTAGCTGAAGCGTCATCCTAGGCCCAATCTCTTGAAGCTTGACAGCACTCTTGTTTGATGCCCGGTTCACTCTACCAAGATCAGTTGGTAGACTTACAGTTGCTGCTTCATCATCCACTTCGCTTTCTGACCCGTAACCAGGCCTTCGAGGAAGCCAAGGGGGGATAATGATAAATAACAAATTAATAGGAACATAACAAACATGGCTAAATGACAAGAGATTGAATCTAGTCATACGAGACTTTGACTTAAACATCTCATACTTATTTGTTGATTGGAAAAAATAAAGATTAACATGCAAAAATAAATCTAATGGCAGGACTTGATTCCATGCCACTAATTCTACAGGTTAAAGTTTAACCCCAACAATTTGTAAGTTTGCAACATCAAACTATTGAGAGAAAAATAAACTACGGTTTTGATGTCAAAATGAAAATTACACAGCATCGATGAATCACTGACAATGGGTTTCAGACATAGTTTTGTCAGGACTTACTATGATAAAAAAAGATAGGGGCCAGTACATATTTGTTGAGCTAACATCCTATTGAGTTAGGAATTTTCTTGCTATTAACTAACACATGGTACGGAGCATAATGTTGCAATACATCCACATAATGCTTTTTATCGATGGAAAGAGAGCATACCTTGTTAGGAATTCACTCACATCCTGAAGCTTTCTCAAATCAGGCGCCTGCCGGTTCTGCACTAACTTTCTTACTCTTCGAGACACTCCAACAGGCTGTAATCTGATTGAGTAGTGCCGGAAATCAATAAGCTTTGTGTCTTTGTTGTAATTAAGCAGCACAATCCGTTGGCAAGACGAAAGCTTGACCTGCAACATGGTGAGGGGGAAGACCTCAGACTATGCTCAAGCAGTGACAAGGACAAGGACAAGGAATACGAAGACCTACAGTGTTTATATCAATAGCAGGAAATATGTTCTGAAACATTATGGTAGTAAGCTTTAGATGCTGCTCTCCAGTCCCAAAACCAGATAGCACAATCTACAGAATCAAATAACATATGAATTAATAATCACATCAATAAGCCACTCAAGTCATTGATGCATATACAAACTGTGTCCGTGAATCGTGATAGGGACATGTGCAATTACCAATGGTGGATTTTGAAAAAGATCTTTATGACATCTCGGGCGCAATTGAGCCTTAATAACATCAGCAGCCAGCGAGTATTCATGAATCTTGAAGGTAAGAGTCGGACCTTGTGGCGTCCGAGCCACCCTCAGGTACGGCGAGCTCTCAGTTTTTGACAGAATGAGGAAATGAGTAACACCCATCGGCCCAGCAACATTCAAGAAGTCCTTGATATTGTTACGCTTTTTCTCCTATGAATTCAAGACAAGGAAAAAAAAACTGAACCAAATTATACGCAGCAACAATACCCCTAATTCCTATTTCGCAATCTAATCATTCAACTTCAAAATGCAGCAATTGACTCCATCATCAACAAAAATAAATACATATCTAACACTATAGAAGTCTTTGGTATTTTTACCCCACTTTGGTCCGATTCAAGACATACTCCCAAAAGCTAGACCAAACTAGAAGCCACAACAATGCCCTAATTTACATCTTCCAACATAATAGTTCAATATTTCAAACCGCAGCAACGCGATTCCATGATCAATAAATGAATATAAACGTACCTTGAGCTTCAACGCAGTGTAAGGAAGCATCAATTTTCTCATATCCATCTGCAGTTGTCTAAGAACACCCGGCAATTTGCCCCGAGAAAACACGAAACTCTTGGGAATTTTATCTCCCGTTACATGGTCTACAGAAGGGTGCTTCTTACCAATCGGTCTGACAAAGGGAATCCTCTTATTCTGAAACATCAACATTCACAAACAGCAAACAAATTATATGGCTATTATAATTCAGAATCCCAGAAAAGAATAAACAAAATAGAGAAAACTTCTTACTTTACGAAATCGAGCCATCGCGAGAGAAATAAAGAAGAAGAAGAAGAAGAAGAAGAAGAAGAAGAAGAAGAAGAAGAACAACAACAACAACAGATGGAGGCTATGAAACTGAAGCTATTCGAAGGAAAAAACAGATGGAAACGCAACACCGGCGAGGAAACGAAGCACGGGTTTTACGAAGAGGGTTTTAGGTTTTACTCTTCGACCATTTTATATAGTATTATTGTTATTACTTCTTTTTTTAGGCTAACAAAAGAATTTGTGGAGTTTGGGTATAATAAATCAGTTTGTTTTAAAACCAAAGCTACTTCATAAATCAAATATTTATGATGTATTATTACAATTTTATTAGATTCTATATCCTATAGAATATATAATACAAATCTTAATTGTATTATTTATTGATTTATAAAATAAATTAATCGATCATAATTTTATCATCATGTCATAAATTAATTGACTAACCTAACGAATTTTTATTTTAATATTATAATTTATTTATTTAGCAGATAATTTGGTACATGTGATCATAAAATATTGATACCTGATGTAATAAAAGACATTATCGGACCAAAATGTAATATGTTATAATTCCATGAAAATAAATTCTTTTTATTTCTTTAAGCATTTATTTGTTGTGTAATTTATTTTAGATTATTTAGCTATGCTTTCAATTGGTCGGTATTAGTCAATACGATAGTTTTATTTATTTTCCTTCTTTTAGTTGTTATATTCTATGAACGTAACATATCTTTTATAATTTCATTTACCGACTATTGAATCAAGCATTTCAACTATATAATATTTTCAGAAACATTACTCACTAATTTGATGAGAACATTTATCAATAAATCAATAACATTCTTGGTCGGTGGATTTTTATGATGTCACTGCTATTCATTTGTGGAGATTGAATACGCACAAAAAAATATGTCGAGATTTATTTTGATATTAAATTATTTGAAAGAGTATCAAAATTTACCTTTTAAATTCATTAAGCGAGTTGAACCATTGATTCAATCTAGTTGGCGATGTGTATGGGCCGTCAAATTGGCGTATACTTATAAGTAATAAATCAAATTATATATAATTTTAAACACTTGCATCTTAGGGCCTATTTGTTTGGTCAGTTTTATGCAATTAAGGATAATATATTTTTATGTAATAGTTTATTTTATGTATTTGGTATTTAAGATGGTTCAAAGTAAGTTCCGTGTTAAATTATTCGAACCTGTCTCAATTTTTACGCTTTTCACTGTTTTGGCTTGATTCATGTTGTTTCTATATCTTTCAAAATTAATGTGATAACTTTACCATTCGGAACGGTAATTGAGAAACTGGGCTTCTTTTCACTTTTTAGCCTTTCTCTCTCTCAATCTCACCGCCGGCTCATCTCTCTCTCTTTCTCACACCCTTTCTTTCTGTGTTTGGCTTACCCCAGCTTTAGGAGCGCGGCGGAGCCGTCGTTCCAGCACACGCACCGATGCTCGTGACGGGATTAACGCTGCGGTGCATTTGCCAGCTTCTCTGCGGTCTTGCGTGCGTTTGGGCACGAGCTCTGCTGCGGCGGCTGCAGTGCTCCTGCTTTGAGAGGATAGGGAGAGGGAAATGGTATGGGAGGTGGTGGTGCGGCGGCGGAGGGGGGAGGAGGAGGGAGATTAAGTGCAGCGGCGGAGATGAGTAGGCGGCGGAGAAGGAGGTGGTGGTGATTTCGACCGGGAATTAGAGAAGACACGTTTTCGATGATATTGAAGCTAACGGCGACAGAATTGAGGGCTTTTTTCTAGATCTAGAAGGATCTACAAAAAAGGTTCCCAAAATGGGAACCTTTTTTTTTAATTCTAAGAATGGGAAAATCGCATCTGGGAGATGCGAC
>JAYDZE010016329.1:0-10086 GCA_034509125.1 Monilaria moniliformis
GGCTCAAGTCGTTTTCCTAATTTGTAATTTATTGTAATTTCTCTTATAGTAATAAATCGATCTACTTACTTACATTCATTTTCAACTTCGATTTCAAATTTGAATTAAATTTTAAAAAAAAAAGGGAAAACCGCCAAACCGAACCGGAACCGCCGAAAACCGCCCAAAAAACCGGCGGTTTGGAACTGAAACCGGTGGTTTTCAGTTCCAAACCGAAACCGGCTAATCCCCTGGCGGTTCGGTTACGGTTCCGGATACCTCGGAACCGAAACCGGCAGTTCCAAACCGGAACCGGCGATTTCGAAACCGTGCGCATCCCTAGTTTCATCTATGGTTAAGGAAATGAATTTTGACTTTTAATTTGGAAAATGAGTTTTGACTTCTAACTTAGGACATGAGTATTAAATTCTGACAGAGAAAATGAATTATGACTTTTAATTTAAGAAAACAAAATTTGACTTTTGATTTAAAAAAGAAATTCTAACTTTTTGTTTTTTAAAAAAAATCTAGCTTTTTGCTTAGGAAGAAGTTCAAACTTCTAGCTAAAAAAGGGATTCAAATTTCTGACTTAGAAAAGAAGTTCAGACTTCTGGCTAAGAAAAATAAGTTTTAATTTCTGACTTTCTAACTTTTGGCTTACAAAGGAGTTCAAACTTTTAGCTTAGAAAGTGATGGGAAATATTATGGTACAATTTAAGTGATTTGACTTATACCAAAATCCTTGATGATGAAACATATGTTGTAATAGGTCATATCTAAAATGTTAGGAAGCTAAGTCTATTTAATTTACATGGATTCAGTTAAGGGGAAACTAATCATCAAAGTATCAGTTCCACAATTACTTTGAATGCATAGCTATGAAGAAATCGACTAAGAAATCTTTATCTAGGATCAAGTTCCTGAAGATATGCCAAGTGTTGAAGCATCAAAGAATGACTTGAAGAAACAGAAAAAGAAAAAGAAAGCAGCTAAGAAAAGAGCCGGTAGAATACTAGCTGAAAAATGCAACCAACAAGCCATGAAATAGTTATAACAAAACACATCTATGTCTTAAACAACCAGCTCAGAGACAGTTGACTTCTACACAACAAAGCCTAATACAGCTAGCATCAACCTAACTTACCTTGCGTGGAGAGATCTTAGGTACTCTGGCACCTCTTCAGAACAAATCATATGTTGTAGAGATTCTCGTAGAATGTTGTAGACGACGAAAGCGACAGGTCAACAACAACCTACGAATTCATATAGGAAGAATATCTATGTCATGTGTCGAAGTCTAATTGATGTTTCTCCAATGGCATTATTTCAGATCAAGGTCTATAATAGAGCAAGATCATCAATCTTAGAAGGTTATCAGTTACGATGAAGTCCTGCACATTCAAATGGTCAAATACTCTCAACAACTCACATACTCTCAAGCATATAGAAGCAAAGTAAATGAATGAAATCAACGTCCAAGTGTTGATAATCCTCTTACTTGTAATCACACATATATTCCCTTAGACATAAGAAAAATGTTGCAAACATCCTAAGCTTAGATCAATTAAATCCAGACTTTATTGTTTTTCATTGTAAGGGTTTGCTCACCTAATTGGAAGTCTGATTCAACCTTATCCCTTACCCATAAAATAGAAGTCAAGTGTTAGAATATGGAAGCAAGTAAATGAAAAAATGTTTGTCGTATGAAAACAGATGAAGATTCAGCTAATTCGTGTGTAAGAAAAGGTTAAGTTCTTGTCGGCCGAAAGTAATAGTCCATCAAACAGGAAGTAGATGTCTTTCACCCAGTAGTAAGAGATCCTAGTTAGTGGATTATAGGTGTTATAAGATCGTGGACGTAGGATGGTTTACCTCCAACCATGCTAAACTCTGCGTGTCATTTATATTCTACTTTTCAATAAAGTGTTATTGAACTGTTATCACAAACTGCACACTATACACAGCTAAGCGTTCTACTTCATACAGCTAGCTGATTTACACAACTAACAGCTAGTAATATTAACCAAGCAATAATCGGCTAAGTAAATGTTTTCATAACAAGTAAGTAGCTAAGCCACCACATGTCGCACAAAGACAGTTATTTGTCCAACTAATAAGTTTTCAACTATCAATGGATGAGCTAACTGTTAATCACTCTTTATAAACCAATCACTTGGATAAGCTATGAACTAGTTGTCCTTGTCAACTTATATCGAGTCAACATGACTAAGCTATAAATCTAGTTGTCCAGGCTTATCACTTAGGCAAAATAAAACAACGAAAAATTTTAATTGGTATAATTCCCTCATATACCAGTAGTTACTTGCTCAGGACCAACAAGTGGTATCACAACAGTGATTCAGTAGGACCATTGTTTCTATAGCATGGCTTGCTTAAATTGATCTTTTTGAAAATCTTGTATTTTCAAACATCATCCTTTAGTGCATTGTGCTAGCATGGAAATTAATTATAGCAAGGCATCGACTCTTCCGAACATCATAATCCACAATTATAAGATATGGAGATTTAGTCTCAAAAGCTACCTCACAGTGTAACAACAGCTTGTGGGAAGTTGCAACGAAAGGACCAATTTTTATACATGAGAAGGTTCTGAAAATCAAGAAAGATAAAGATAATAAGGAAAACGAGGAAATTCAAAACAAAACAACTAAGGATATGTCAACTTCTCAACCAAATGAAGACTGATACTCTTACATTTGCCATCTTGAAGATCAAGTGTTTGCGAAAGTCATTAATAGAGCAACTTACAACGAGAAGATCATCATTCAAGCTCTCTTTGCCTTCACATTCAAAAAACCGAAGACCAAGAATGAGATAACATATAGTGCCAAATTTTCAAAGGAAGCGGACATGGTAGCTCAACTTCTAAAAACCAACATCGTTACAGACTACACTAACTATCTCGCCGTTGAAACACGAATCTTCACTAAATACAAAGAAACCTCTTATGAGCAAAAAACAGCCAAATGAAGAGCCCTACAAGAAGAAAAGAAGTAGAGTAGAAGAAATAACCTGGAACAAACAAGTGAATATCACCATCTTAAATGGTTGAAAATAGTTTGTAAATCATATGTAATTAAGTATGCATCTTATAAAATAGTTCATTATTTCCTCTCAAACAATCTTAGTGACAATAGCTCTTTGTTTAGGCCTTGTTCTTATATTGTTTTGTTGTTTAATCTGTACTAAATCTTATCTATTTTTTATAAGCTTAGTTTGAGTTTGATGTATTGAACCTAAATAGCTAGGTTTTGGCATCACCAAAAATGATGTATTTGTTGGAAAAGTTTCAGTTCAATTTAAGTGTTTTGATGGATAGCAAAATCTCTGATGATGAACCATGTGTTGTAATAGGTCATAACTCAAGTATTATAGAATTCACATAATTCAGTTAAGGGAGAACTGCTCATCAAAGTATCAATTCGACAATTTCTTCGAATGTACAACTATGAAGAAAACAAATAAGAAATCTTCAGCTAGGACCGAGTTCCTAAAGATACACCAAGTGTTGAAGCATAAAAAATGACTTAAAGAAACAACATAAAAATAGAGTGGCTAAAAAGACAACTAATAGGATACCAGCTGAAAGACATAGCCAGCAAGCCATGCATAGCTATATCCAAACAGAAATATGTCTTGAATAGCCAGCTCAGAAACAACTTACTTCTATACAGCAAAGCCTAATACAGCTAGCACCAACCTAGCTTACCTTGCATAGATTCAAAAGAGATCTTGAGTAGTTTGACGTCTCTACAGAATAAATTCGATGTTGCAGAGATTCTCATACAATGTTGTTGACTGTAAAAACAACTGGTCAACAACAATCTACGAATTCAAACGGGAAGAATATCTATGCCACACGTCGAACCATGTGTTTCTATTGAAATCATCTAAGTGTTTTGATTGATACCAAAACCTATGATGATGAACCATGTGCTATAATAGGTCATAATTAAAATATTATGGAATTTAAGAGATTCAGTTAAGGGGGAACTGATCATCAAAGTATCAGTGCCACAATTGCTTCGGATGTACAACTATGAAGAAAATAATTAAGAAGTATTCAGTTAGGACCGAGTTCTTGAAGATACGCCCATTGTTGAAGCATCAAATAAGGACTCAAAGAAACAACATTAAAATAGAGTGGCTAAGAAGGCAACTGATGGGATACTAGTTGAAAGACATAGCCAGCAATCCATGCATAGCTATAATCAAACAGAACAAATCCGATGTTGCAGAGATTCTCATACAAGGTTGTTGACGGTAAAAGCGATAGGTCAACAATAACCCACGAATTCAAATGGGAAGAATATCCATGCCATATGTCGAAGTCTGATTGGTGTTTTTCCAATGACACTATTTCAGACCGAGGTCTATAAATAGAGGAAGATCATCAATCTTTGAAGGTTACCAATTACGCCGAAGTGTTGCACAAATAGTCAAAAGCTCACAAAAACTCACATACTCTCAAGCCTATAGCAGCAAAGTAACGGAAATGAATCAACGCCCAAGTGTTCATCAAGCTCTTACTCGTGACTATATATACATTCCCTTAGTTTTAAGCAAAACGTTGCAAACATTCTAAGCTTAGATTGAAAAAACCCAACCTATATTTTTAATCATTGTAAGAGTTTGCTTGCCTAATTGGAAGCTTCCTTCAACCTTACCACTTATCTAGGAAGTAGGAGTCAAGTGTTCGAAGATAGAAGCAACTAAGCGACAAGGTGTTGTTGTCTGAAAACAAAGGAAGATTTTGTCACAATCAGTTAATCCGTGGGAAAGAACTGTTAAGTTCATGCCGGCTGAAAGCCGCAGCCCATCAAACAGGAAGTAGGTTCCTTGTACCCGGAAGCAAGAGATCCTAGTTAGTAGGAGAATTTACTCTGAACCACATTAAATTTTGTGTGTTGTTTACATTTTGCTTTTCAATAAGTGTTGTTAAATTGTCATCACAAACTGCACATTATACACAGCTAAGCATTCCACTTCATACAACTAGCTGATTCACACAGCTAGTGACAATAATATTGACTAAGTAAAGGTTTTAATAACAAACGAGTAGTTAAGCCACCGTATTCCGCACAGAGACAATTATTTGTTTAATTGATAAGTTTTCAGTTGTCAGTATGTTAGCTAATTGTCAATTACTTTTGGCAAACGAATCATTTGGAGAAGCTATAAGCTAACTACTTTTGCCAGCTTATATCGAGTGAACATGACCAATCTTTAAACCTTATTGTTCAATCGTACCACCTAAATAAAAAGCAACGAAATATTTTAATTGATTTATTCTCTCTCTTTCATATCCACAATTACTCGTGCAGAACCAATATAAAGAAATAATTAAGAAAATGAGTTTTGCTTTGAGATTTAGAAAAATAGTTATGTCTTCTGAGATATGACTTTTGAATTAATAAACAATTTCTGACTTCTAGTTTGATGCATTTTAAGTGAGTCTTAAATCACATTCACCGCACGATTTGCGCATAGCACGGTATGCTAGTTATCCCACCGTAAGCATCACTCTATATATACAGAAATATATGTCAAAAATAAATTATCACACTTTCAGGAAAAGAGTAAATTATTTGAATTAATTTTGATGAGTTCGGAGCTCCATTATTGTAGTTGTGAAATATTATTTGTCTAATAATAAAATGGCAGAAAGTCGAGTTAAATGTCCGAAGTGATGATTAACATTATATGTAGAGATGGACTCAGAAACAGATAGTTGTATTTCCCAAGCGCTTTATAGGGAAAAGGAAAAGGAAAAGGAAAAGGAAAAGAAAAAGGGAAAGAAAAAGAAATTATCTGTAGACTATCAGTATTATAATTTTCATAGAAAACCTAAGCAGCCAGACCTTTTCTTTTGTTTACAATATAATATACATATAATATCATGATTGAGTAATAAATTATAAAGAGTTGATCAAATTAATATAAACTAGATTATAGCCAAACTAGTGGTACTAGATCAAATATTCAAATAAATAAAAATATGATTCACATATTGTTGAAACTCAAGCAATGCTCTCAATTGCAAAGGAAAAATTTTGTTTTATCAACTTTGCCACTTAATTCAAACGGTTAGGCTTCATCGGCCAGCCTGACCCTTTTCTTTTTGAAATCATTTTGAAAATTTGGCATCGACTAAAAATTAGTTACAAATCATTAACTTTGTACATATAATCTACAATCATCATAAAAAGACTCAAATGTGACATATAAAAAGTATTAGAATGATAAAATATTATTATATCTATAAATAAACATTAATGTATACATAATTAAAGAAACATGATTCATAATTTATACTGAGAAAATAGTTTATATTATAACTATCAATTAGAAAGCATTTTGTTTAAGTGATAAGATATGATTGATAAAATATTTAAATTTAAAATTAAATGTTTGGTTTCCATGATTCGGCCCGTGATGGATAATTTGGTCCATACTCTAATCATTCATTTGAATGATTCCTCTAATTCTATCGATTTTATTTATCTCATCCACCAAACTAAACGTGATCAAATAGACATATATGCTTAAAAGCAGGAAATGAAAAGGTTGAAAAATATTTATTTTAGATTATGAATAATGAGTTGATATCGTACGTTGTTAAATTAGTTGTAGACTATGGTGTATTGGTGATGGAAGTAATAACTGCTAACCTAATTGAACTTGTTTCTCAGCATTAGATATGAAAATTGTCACACAACAAGACTTTGTCAAGACCAATTACAGAATTGAGATTAAAAGTATCCACTTGGATAAGATATAGTATATATGTGGCCATAATTAATTACATAACCACGTCACCCATGTTTACTAATGGGAGTTATATATATTGTTTTCTCCAAATTTTCTGTCACGTAAGTTGACTATATATGATTTATTTTTTGGTGAAACCTTAATAAAAAAAATAGAGATATTGTTGTTCGTGGGAAGAAACAAAACAAATCGATATAACTTTTGGTATCAATTGAAAGCAATATCTGTATTGCTTAGTCAAAAATGTCACGTTATACACTCAATCCCATGCTTAATTAATTAGATTGCGTGCATTGTTTCATATTGTATTCTGGCCTCATATCATACATAGGGGATATACCAAATTCACTAATTAAGCTAATCTTTTTATATGTCCCGTTAATCTCTTATTTTTCCCTTTGAATATATATAGCATCTCAAAAAATATTATGTTGATCCATAATAAAAATAAAATATTAGCATTTCTTTCTTTTTATTTATTCATATTTTTAATACCAATTTTTAAACATTCGGTTTATTTAGGTAACGAGGAGCAATATTTTATGCGTAGAATGTGTACGGATTAAACTTTTTTTTTTAATGCACATAAATACATAATGCATGCTATACATTATGATAAAATGCTCTAATGACATAATTTTTGAAGAACTGTGATTCTGAAAAATATCACTAAATAAATTTATGACATCTTCTGACGGGTAACTGTTATGCTTGTCACAAACATAAACGTATGTCACTAGTAATATTTGGTGATGTGTTAATTACTCTAAGTAACAAAATTTACTTATGTTTTAATATGTAACAACAGTAGATATTATTAAATTTTAGTACACCCAAAGATGTAACAAGTTCTGTACACATCTCTTTCACTAAGATCGTATTGCTAGACAATTTTGCTCTAGTGACAAAAACATACAACTATATATGTATAAAATAATTAATTTAGCAAGTTGGCTAATTAACACTTCCCTTAAGATCATGTTAACTTATAGTATACAATAATTAGAATTTATTTTTTTGAAAAGGGTAATGTATTTGTATCAATGTGTTACTAAATTCAGTTTAATTAGCATGTTATGGCTTCAACTATAATAATCAATCTATTATTCGCTTGTTGCGTGTTTAGAGCCTCGTAGTTTGAGTAACACTCACACAAACATTCTGCACGTTGAAGCCTGAAGAGAGCGACAAAATAAAATGAGATTGTTCCTTTGCTTTAGATCTGATAAACTATAATAATTAAAATGCAATGACACTAGACTTTATTTTTATATAAATATCTGATCATATGAATATATATACATATAATACTTCAAGACGTGGAGGAAGGTCGTGACCTCATATTTATTTTCACACCTAGAAAGACTAATTAAGAAACTTCAAGGGTTCTTCTTTGGAATGTATACGGGTATTAGCCAATGAGTGTGCTCATTTATACAATATTAAAAATTGATTTTAGTGGTGATTTTGTAGTTTCTTCAAAGATAATATCTTATTATAGACACAAATAATATTAAATTATCTTAATTAAAATTACAGTTGATAATCATATCTTGATAGTTTTTGTGCGTCAAAACAACTGCTTTTTTTGTCCATTTCCTACAACTTCATCGTCAAAACAACTGCTTTTTTCTCCATTTCATACAATTTCATTCTTTATCAAAATTGTGCTATTTTTTTCACAAACACACATGAATATAAGTTGTATGTTTAAATACTAACTAGAATTTAATGTAGAATTAAGATCGAAAATAAATCGTCGGATATTGAGATTTGAGGGTTGAAAAGTGTGCCACATGATTTTTTTTCCTTTTAGTTTGTAACTGAGAAAGGCAGTTTTGTTCTTCTCATTATTTTCGTTTATTGTAAGTTACGGATTTATGGAAATTGATTATGCTGCATAAATAGTGGAGTTTTTTCCGCAATTTGTGTTATAATAATATACATTCAACGTTATAATGATTTAAATTCAATGTTATGTTGAAATATATTTTTGAATTTATAATGGAACATTTCATTTTCAATTACATATAGTTGACACACTCTTTCTCTTTGCTAAAATATCTTAAAACTTTAAATTCCATATAAATATCTCGATTTTAATTACTTTTTCACAAACCATATATCAAATTAAAGGTAATTTTATGATAAATCTAACAAAATTCTAATTGCATATGTTCCTGTGAAGAAATTTGCATGAAAAAATTGAATATATAAGTATCTCAACGAACTTGCGTTATGCTCAAGTAAATTCAATGTTATGATGATATATGTTCCATGTTATACTGAAAAATGGATGCAGCATCTAGAATCATGTTTAAGCAATGCGTGTATATATTTTGTTAAAAATCCACTATAATGATTGTGTTTAGATTTAGTGAAGTTATTACTCCATGAATATTGCTAACTACCGAAAATAAATAGATGATTAATATTTTCGTGTGACAATTATATCCTTATAATGATTTGTTAATACTTGTATAATGATATATATTTTCTTAAATCATTGTCATCCAGTTTTAAACCCAATGTATTGTATTTGGTCTTAATTATGTATTAAGAGTATGATTTGAGTCTAATGCATCCCTATATATATATAATGCATTTTGATTTAAAGATTGCGACAAATTTGTTATTTTAATATGTGATATGTATAATATGAATTCAAGATGAACAACTTATGATGGTAATTTAATTTTTTTTTCAAACGATAATTGATTTAGTATTTATTTTATATAAAATTTAAACCTAAAAATATTTCGTGCATCATAGAAACGCAAATACTAGTTCTATTAATTTATAAATGACTGATAATTAAATAAATTTCGACAATTACAAGGGAAGAATGATATGATAATTAATTTGGGCTACCAAAAAAGACAAGTTTTGGATCAATATTTTGGCAGCATTATAAAGACTTTATTGTAACATATTTAGTGATTTTTTTAGGATATATAAAAAATAACAATATTTATTTTGATAGTTGATCCATTCACAGATATTTAACCTCGCAAATCTATACGTTTGCTTAAAAAATTACAATCCTCGTCAAACCAAGATCATAATATTTATTATTTGTCACATTCTGTATGCAAGCATTTAAATGAATGTTACAATTAACAAACAATAACGTAGAAATTATATAATAAAACTAAAAAGTGGTACTTAGAGCATCCTTAACCCAGCCCCAAAAAAACCAGCCACAACTCAATTTTCAGCCGCCACGTCAGCATTTTAATTTTCAGCCACAACACCATTATCCCAGCCCCAAAATTTCAGCCCCAAATCAGCCACAACTCAATTTTTATCATTTTA
>JAYDZE010016340.1:0-10085 GCA_034509125.1 Monilaria moniliformis
GGAGATCTAATTACTGTAAGTATTCAGATCCGTAGCAGCATGATTTAGGATTTAAATTCTAAATTATGTGCTTATGTGCGTTCTAGATAGCAGATCTGTAAATGAAATTAGCTAATTAAATTTTTCTATATCATGTTGGAAAGATCTTGGAAAAGGAAAAATTCCTTCATTGGAATTAAATCCCCAATACTTGTACCATATACAACCAGAACCTTTGACGGTCGCGAACCATGCTTGGAGTACGCCGAGGCTTGTTCGACGACCTTATGCGCAGACTCTTGCTTTTGGGAAAAACGAGCCCTTTTAGGCTCAGTTGGACACGAAATGCTCTTGACGAACATCGGCCATTTCGGATAGATGTCGTCGGCCAGATAATAACCCATATCGTAGTGACGACACTGGCCCAAAATTATATCACTGACGCTCTACCACCCAACACGTCGTTGAAGAAATCAGAGTGGTTCAGGACGTTAATCTCGTTATTGGACTCGGCGACACCAAAGAACGCATGTCAAATCAATAGTCGGTTGTCGGTGACTGCTTCTAGCACGATGGTTGGATGTGTGCCCTTGTGACTGCTGGTGTACGAACTCATCCATGATGTTGGACAAATTTTCCACTGCCAGTGAATACAATCGATGCTCACAAGCTTGTCGAGGAAGCCGTGTTGTGTTTCGTGCATATGGAGCAACTGTTGGCAGTCTTGGGCTGTGGACGACCTCAAGTTTCAACGTCGAATGCATCTTGAATGGCACGACAGAATCGTACCAAACATTCTCACACATTCGATTCAGCAACGTGCAAGTACTCGTTGAATTGATCGGTACATCCACCAGTTGCGAGTTGACAAATCGCCGATGTACATTTTTGCAACATCGCCAGCCCTTGACGCCCGGTAATGTCAGGCCGCTGCTGGAAGTACTCATCACGAGCCTCCAACGTTTCTGCTCTATGCATAAATAAATTTATGCGCATACAGAACCAACGCTGAAATACTACTTGCCCCCCATCTTGTCGAATAAATAATCCTCCATATGGCGTGCAACAATGACTTCTCATTTTCGGTGCACATATATTTTCTCGGTCGGGGTTGATTGACAGTCGCCATTTCATCCAAATAATGACTCATAACCGCCCCCGTGTTGCAAGCGACATTGAGAAGGTTTTTCGCTTTATCGTCTGACGAATTTTGGCCATACAGATCCATAAATGCCTAAAATTTGAAAGAACAAAAGCTTTGAATTATAGAAAGGAGTTAGAGATTGTTTTGGAGATGAATGTGTGAAAATGAGGCGATTTTGATGATATTAAGCAAAAGCTTCAAAGTGCTGTTAGCTAATGTTTGAAAAAAAATAAAAATAGTTGTTGGAATGCCGTTGAGATGGTTGTTATATAAAAAATATTTAAAAATTCAAAATTCAAATTTAATAAAAAAATTAAAATTAAAATTAAAACTTGGCCACTCAAGGAGGCAGCGCGTGCGCCACACGCGCGCTCTCCATTGGTTGCGAGGGACGCGGGCACATGGCAGCGCTTGAGGGCGAGCTGCCCTTGCAGGTGGCAAGATCCGGCGGCATGTGACCTTGCAGCGTCCGTGCCCGCCGGGATGAGAAAAATGAATGGTGTTGCAGGTGCTCAACCCTATACATTACAAAGAATAAATTCATATAAGATATTTATGCATGCATAACTTACAACAAGGCTTCCTACACAAGATTTTACATTACAATTTCGTAAATTAGCAATTGGGTCTTTTAATTTAGGCTCGAACTGAAATTATTTTCCTGGCGGTTTTTGGCATATAGGGACACACCTCAGCTAATAAGCGTATCTATCCGAAAAATATATAAAATTTTATCCATCAATAATATAATCATATTATGATCCGTATCAAATTTGGACTCCTAACATATGAAAAATAATTATATTCGTGTAGACTTATAAAACCAAGACTTGTCATTGTCATACCTCTCTCCCACATCGGCTGCTGTACCATAACATTGCCTCTCTATATAGCGATTGGTAGCCACGCACCGCAGAAATCACAAAGTCAAAAAACTTCTAGAATTTACTTAAAAAATATGGAGAAACTCTGAGAAGCAACTTACATTATTAGTTAAAATTGTGTATAAAAGCCTAAATATCAAATTTTGGACCCACCTTATCAATCCATATTACACTACTTGAATGGCTGAGTATTCCTTCAATTCCGAGGGATTGTTTTGGTAATCTTGTTCATTCGCAAACATGGTCATGGCTGAATATTTCTTCAACTTACAAGGCATTAATCTTTTGATAATAATCCTATTGATTGCCATCCCTCTTTTCTTCTCAATCAAAAAACCAAAATCTCAAGCTCCACCACTCCCACCGGGCCCAAATCCATGGCCAATCATAGGCAACATCAATCATCTCCTCAACCACAAACCTAATCACATCTCTCTAACAAATCTTGCTCAAACCTACGGCCCTCTCATGCACATCAAGCTTGGAACACAACACCTCATCGTCGGATCCTCGCCAGCTGCCGCCGCCGAAATCCTCAAGGCCAACGACCGCCAGTTGTCTGGGCGGTTCGTCCCCTACTTCGTGCCAAAAACGCCGGCCCAAATCGACACGATGTCGTTCTGGGCCGACTCAACCAGCCACCACCGGAAGAGGCTGCGGGCACTCTGCCGCACGGAGCTCTTCGCGGCTACCGCGCTCGAGCGCAGCGCCCGCGTGAGGGAGGAGAAGGCGGTGGAGCTGGTGGCGGAGCTCGGGCTGAAGCAAGGCGGCACGGTGGTGAATGTTGAGGAGATGGTTTTTGCGACGGTGGTTAATATGTCTAGCAATGCTTATTTTTCGAGAGATGTTGTGGTTGGATTTGGAGATAATCCGATGGCGGCTATTCTTAAAGGGATCGGTGAAGCGTTCACAGCTAAGAATTTGTTGGATTGGTATCCGGTTTTGAGGGTTTTGGATCCTCAGGGTCTGCGTAGGAAATATATGGAATGTTCGATGAAAATGTGGGGGATATGGGACCCCATTCTTAAGGAGAGGAGACTCTCCCAATTGACGCACTTCGATTTCTTGGACACACTCATTTCTATAGGTTTTCGAGATGATCAAATCAATCACTTGTTAGAGGTATGGTTATTAGATGTAGATATATTTCAAATTTAAAGAGACATATGCATATATTTATGGATGCCACCACGACAGGATCTGTTCACAGGCGGTATACACACAACAAGCTTAACAATCAGCAAAACAATGACGGAGCTTCTAACATCTCCACAATCCATCGCTAAACTCAGACAAGAGCTCGACGCTGCATTCGACGGTCATGATTCAATCACTACATTAAGCTCCAAAATCGACAGTCTATCATACCTCCAAGCATGCATTAAGGAGACGCTGAGGCTGCACCCTCCGGCACCGTTGATGCTCACCCACCGCGCCTACGCGGCCTGCCGCCTCATGAACTACACCGTCCCAATCGGCGCTCAGGTTCTCGTCAATGTGTGGGCAATTGGTCGCGATCCGGCCGTGTGGGAGGACCCGCTGCACTACCGGCCGGAGAGGTTTCTTGGCTCATCCATCAACTTTAAAGGAAACGATTTCGAGTTTCTACCGTTCGGAGCGGGGAGGAGAATTTGCCCCGGAATTAGCATGGCTGCCAAGATTGTTGCACTCGTTGTGGCGTCATTAGTTTATTTTTTCGATTGGTCGGCTCCGACTCCGGCGCTGACCAATGGGCCATTACTTCTTGCTCCTAAAGCGAGAAGGTGAACGTTTTACTAGTCACGGTAAAAATTAAAATTGGAACTAGTTGCTTTAAGTAATAATTTGTGTGTGTGTATAGTGACAATGGCTGTCGCAACTTAATGTCAAAACAAAATCTTTATAATGTTCAGTGGTGGATTCAGAATCATAAAATGAAGGGGCGGAATAAAATAATTAAAAATTAAATATAATACTTCAATATATTATTTTGTAATAAAATAAATATATATAACAATTCAAGCGGTACTAGCGTCTGTTGACCGTGACAACTAATTTTTACGAGTATCCATATCTTGAAAACTTTTCAAAAAAATTTCATTACAAACAATAGCTAAGAGGACATTTAATTGTATGTCACCAAATTGTCGTTCAACCAATCGTCTCCCACTCTATTTGGCAAGTTCGTCTTGACAAATTTTATGGCATAAAACACTCTTTTAACAGATGCAGTCGCTACAGATAAAAACAAATATTAATTCAACCAAGCGATAAATTAATGGAAAATATTATCTTTCTTAGTTTCAATAATTTTTCCAAAAAAGACTACCAAAATCGTCAATACCAATAAATCGTACATTTCTTTTCGCAACGTCAACAAAAATGTGAAGTTCTTGAGACATCATCATATATACAATCAACAAGAAACTATTTATTGGTTGGACTATTGAGATATATAAAGACAAATTTACCAGGTTACTTTTTTTTTTTGGAAATAACTTACCAAAGCTACTTAACAAATCGATTAATAAATTATACTAGTACATTAGTCAAATTGGTTAATTGGCTTAATTTAAATACGTGACATCCGTATAAAATTTGATTTTGTTGAAAAGAATTGGCCATTGATATCATTTATAATATTGAAGAAATGTAAAATAATAAATTCTCCTTGCACTAAGAGCCTTGGAATTTTCTTATTCTAATTATAATTTCTAAAGTCGCCACCGTTGATTCATTCATCCCTCCGCAACGCAAGCTTCTCCGCCAACATCCTCTCTCTGTCCCCATATTCTCACTCACTCAAGGTCATAATTCTACACTGATTTCATTTATTTCACTTTCTTTTTTCCTGCCAATTAGGGAGTTCTCTACTCTTTTCTCTTTCCGCCCCCCAACATACACTCCAGATCCCGCGGCCATGGGGCGACTATGGAGATTTTCCGGCGGGATTAAAGGAAATTTGAGATTGAAATTATTATGTTTTTATTGTCAAACTTTAAAAAAAATCTTAAGTTACATAATTTTTCAGATTTTTTTATAAAATACTATATAATTTCTAAGATTTTAGTAAAATTTTATATTATTTACTATAGCCTTATATGTTTAATTTCCAAATTACATTATTTTAAGGTATTCATAGAATGTTTGGAAGCGCATCAACATTCGGATTTTGTTAGGATTAACTTTTTCCATTTTTTATTATTAATAAAAAGAATACCATGTTGGTTAATTTATTATTTTGACTTGTATCGACACTGTCGCAAGAGCAAATTCTCTAATCAAAAGTTGAGTAAAGACGATACAATGTCATGTTCTGATGGTATTTTAACTTTGTTATCTTAGTTATGGTGTGTATACATTGCACTGCATGTAACGGAGACGGGCGTAAAAAAATAGTTCGGGAGAGCTAAAATCTTAATATTTCGGCAACTAGAGGTGCTAAACTGAAAACTTTCTAGGAAACATTATATGTAAGGTTACTAAAAATATTTGGATGGGAGAGGTGGAGCTCCTCCCTAGCACTACCTAAATCTCTTCACACACAGTTGATGAAATCAGATGGATTATCAACTGATATAATGGAAAATAAATATATGGAAACACAAAGGAAACCAGCCAATCTGGAACCAACCCAGGTTCAATTCAATGATTTAGGGTATACCAATCATATCTATGTCGACATAGATCCATATACACGGAACACATTATATAAGACCATGCTCAAGAGAAACGCTAACTGTCGAAAATGCTGTGATGTTTCCAACCAAAGACACATCCAAACATGAATTTCAACTAGAGTACTGCGAAGCTTAACCTGTAGTTTTAATATGTTATATTAACTCCAGATACAAGGCTTCTTGTTTGCTAGTCAGACCCAGTTCGCTCAACGTTGAGCTACTCTCTCCATCGCTGAAAGCTCGCCTAGGATACGGTCTCACCTAGCAAGAGAAACATTCATACAATCATCACAACCAACTCTACCATGACCGTTCCAGCACAAGTTAGAGGAGCACATTCATATATTTACCAATCTATAGCTGCCTGGTTTGACCCCTCTGTCGACATCAATGAAGTCAAGAAGATACTGCAGTGATAATTATAAAGAAAGTCAGGTCAGGTCACAAGAAGAGCATAGTATATACCTTATACTGTTTCACATTTAAGTTATTAGAAATGTTATCCAAGCATATTATAGCAAGTAGCATCCCGTCTTTAATTTTATCATCAGCATATAACTCCAGCTCAGCTTTCTAGTGCACCTGAAGGGTGTCATGTGACAAGAAGAATGCTACATGTGCCCTTACTATGTCTTCATACATAGAATATGCTGAAGATACATAATTGATTTTCCACTTGGCAAGCAAGTCATTGTCAAGCATTGACATTCAAGATCTGTGAGAATCTAAGCTTCAGCATATTACCCGCAGCTTGTCCGACTTCTGAAACCGCCGTCCTCTCCTACTTCCATCAGGCATCCGCACAAGAAGTGTGATAGCATTCTCATCATCTGGTGTTGGTTCCTTAGGAAGTGCAGCTTCTTTTGCTGCTAATTGCCTCTCAATTTCCTAGCGTACAGTAAAAATTACATGTATGAGTAATGAGGATATGCAGAAGTACTCAACCAAATTATTATCAACTACATGAGCAAGAATGGCACCTTTGATTTGTAAGATGAACAAACATCATAATAACATAACAATAACAATTTTATAACAAGTTTCTGCTAAGCACAAAGATTAAATTATGCCGAGGATGCACACATAGAGTTGTTACATGTGTTCCATTCATCTTCCAATCAATGCAAGTTACCTCTTCTTCCTGCAGTTGCCTGAGCAATTCATCCTCCTTGCGTCTCTCTTCGGCAAGAGCAGCTTCAGCTTCTTCCTTAGCCTTCAGTTCCTTCTCCCTATCAGCTTGTAATGCAGCAAGATATTCATCATCCTGCAATAAAAAAAAATGCCATCATATAATTGTACTCAATCACCAGTTAGAAATACTAACCACCACTCAGACACAAAAAGTAAAACCTGTTGTTCTCGTATCAATCTCTGAGCGGTAAGAGAAGGTGATGGAGGACGAGGTATACTCCAGGGATTAGGACCCACATCTCCGAGTAAGCCGTTCTGCATCATCCGGTGAGGAGCATGAGGAAAATGATATCCAATTCCTTCGGGTACACCACCAAACATTGCAGCCTCAAGCATTACAGCTTCATCGTGCTCCACAGATGAGATGCCACCCCACTTCATAAAATTACACATGCAAAAGCAAGAACAAATGGAGCTATTTATTCATGAAATAGGGAATTTCCATTCACATTCAAGATGATTGTATAAATGTGTCAAATGCCATTCAAGAAATTTAATAACTTACCTCATCAGAAGGGAAAACACCTCCGTTTCGCTCCTCCGAGTGATGAACATTTGGCGGAGGACTTGAAGGTTGGTTAACTTCAGCTCCTTCAACATCAATTGTTGCGTCAGTAGAACTGGAAGTCATGTGCCTTCTCCTGTGCCTGACCAGTTGCCTCTCTTCAACATCTTCATTTTCATATTGGACAGATGTACTTCCTATCTCCAACTGAGGTAGCCTAAGAAACAATATGGAAGACACATGAGTTCCAATATGAGTTCATCCATTTTATATACGCACATTTGGAAACCCCTAATTATTTCTTACATTTTGTTAATCCCAGCAATACTAATTAATTAACTATGTTTCCAAATCAAGTAGTTCAGAAAACTTTGATGATAGAGTACCATAAAATATGCTCCGTATCACATCCTTTTTGTGTCAGTGTTAGGAGTAATATAGCATACATATTCCTCATCACTGTTTAAAGCATAATATAGTTTCATGCTTGGACCAAATAATGGAAGAAGAAGGCCATCAAAATATAAATGGCACAAAGTATCTACCTTCTGTCTGAAGATGTTATCCTCCCCATTTCATCTGATGAAGATGACTTCTGAGCCTTCAGTTGTGACGCACCAACTTTTCCTTCTCGCTCCTCATGCACTTTGTCTTCCTCTGCAGTCTGGTTATTACCACTTATCAACCACAAATACTACAGTAACTCAAATAATATTTCTCCCTAAGGATGAGAATACCTGCAATGAGAAGGAAACTGCATGTGCATTCTCTGCATCCTCTCTATGAGACTGCACAGGCTGAGCAGGATACCCAAGATCCCAGATCAGAATGAAGTTACCAACAATAACAATGATTTTGATTGATATAAACTCCTACATCATAAAAGTATCAAATACCAGATGGTTATATTGTTGATTTGGCATTGCAGTATCCTGCCTTGAAGCCTCAATTGCAGCCCGTATCATCTCTTCCTCTATATCATAGCTATCATCAGGCAAATCTATAACTGTGGGAGCACTTGGTCCATGTTGATCAGAACTGCCTTGAATAACATGCCCCTCTACTTCAGTAATGCGTTCTACATTTGGAATATTTTTCTCATCATCATCATCATTAGGAGCACTGCCAGACTGAGCTGATGTTCCAGTGCCATCTTTAACCTTATCCGGGGCAATACCAGTAACACTATCAATTAGATTTGTTCTGAAGTTGGGTGCAATGGAAGAAGAATGATTCACATCTCTAGCGAATGGCTGCAAGGAAGAATGTGGTCTACGGGACTCGACTTGAATGGGATTGTCAATATCCATAATGTCTTCCTCAGGACCACCAAAAGATGCCTCTTGGACTCTGCACATAGGAAAATATATAAGAACTAATTAAACGTATCCTGCACTACAACATAGTAAATATGAAAAATAGCTGATTTGACGACCAAAGAAGATAGTAGCAGGAAAACACCAACATGTTTCTATCCCCTTCAGTGAAATGCGCATTAACAGCTTCATTGACGCTGCCATGATGGTCCTGCTCAATCAAGGATAATGGCTAGTTATCAAGTCAAATTCTAGTGAAGAATAAAGCAAAATAATTTAAGGAGAAGACACTTAAGCTATTGCAATCTCCCAGAGACCCCAGTTTTAGTAAGAAATCTTAGTGTTATATTCACTTAAAACAAAGTATTACTTTCCAAGCCAAGAAAAACTCAATATATGCGAACCAATCTTTTCAATACATATAAGCATTTAAATCTTATCCAAGCGATAGTGCCTATTTACCTATACCACTGATCAAGTTTATTTTTGTGCATAATATTAGATATAATTAACATGTAATGGGTGCTATAAAGATTTTTATTTAAAATGACAGTAAAAACCGCCAACATCATTCATTGCTTCATCATACACATGAAAATCTATCAAATAAAACTAAAAATGCATTCACAATAAGCACTATCTATATTATATACAGCTCAGTTGCTCATCAAGCTGGGGCAAAAGAATAACATTTTTAATTTATACAAATTAACGCCACATAAAACTATTAAGAAGTAAAAATTCAGAACAGAATTCCACCAAAAAGGGGGAAGATCAGAACCCTCATCTCTCATTCACACAGTCAAGCAATGCGGCAACTAGAAAAGTAAAAATCCGATAAAATGATCAATTGAATAGTAGAAAAAAACGAAAATCAAATAGCACAGTAAATCAAATAGTAATTAATAGTGAATATTAAAAAAAAAAAAAAAAAAAAAAAACCTCCAAGTTTCGAACCGCTGCCGCTTCAGAAACACCAGTGATGCTCATGAAAGTCTCGATTGCTTCTTGATCAGGTCTCGCCATTTTCCAGATTACAATAATCCAATTTTTTTGGTTTGCAGAAAATGAGAAGAAAATTGGATTAGGGGAATTGTGGTAATATATAGGGATGTGGAGTCAGCGGTCATTTTGGTATGGAGCCAGGGATGATATAGTAAATAGTGCAAAAGTTTGGGAGTAATGACAGCGTTGTTTTGGATATGAGATACATTGCTGCATAAGCCAACTTTTTGGCCCATCATAATTCATATACATTTCTTTTTAACACATGTTTAATCTTAATATATATATATATATAAATATATATATAGGGTCATGTTAGACTAATAACAGCCCTATGTGGTAGAACTAAGACCATATCTGGGCCATTGATTTACATCAACCGATGGACGCGATTCTGTTTCG
>JAYDZE010016351.1:0-10085 GCA_034509125.1 Monilaria moniliformis
CTATAATGAAGCGCGTGGAAATTAGATCACATCCCTCAATTTATAGATCTAATGGTTGATATGTTGTCTTAGTTATGTATTAGTGGTTTAGTTTGACCCTAATGTGTATATATATATATATATATATATATATAAACAACAGTTAACTTAGCTTAATTAGTCACCAAAAAGTAATCTCTCACTAAATGTGATAATTTATCTTAATTAATCAATTATTAATTAATTAATTATTATGAAAATAAGATAAATATATTCATATTTTCGAAAATGACAAAAAAGTCATTTTACATTTTATCTACAAAATATTCTAGGCTTTCAAATACTTCACTTATTTTTCATCTTAACTTTTATCTGATCTATCAAACAACAAAAATAAAATCTAATCTTGATCCTTATCTTGATTTTTATCTTAATTCTTATCATGTTTTTTTATCTTGTCATATCTTATCATGACTATCAAATGTGGCCTTACAGAAAAAAAGAATGCCACTAAGCTAATGTCATGTCCTTGATATATTATTAAATATATTAGATCTAAGTTCTCACCATTACAAATAGAAGAAATATCAGTGGATTACATATTCATGGTATGATATCAAATATTAGATTTTGGACATAATAATTTAGAATAATATTTTCATTGGCTATATACATGCACGCAAAACATACTGTTGTTGCACTATACCAAAATGTCAAATCAAAAATTTTCCCACAAAATCATATATATTTCTCAAAAATCATAAAATTTGTCAGCGTTAGATGGAATCATTTATTTCGAGTAATTCTTCATGAGTATATTGTGTTAAAAGTCTAATATGCATAACTAATAGAATTATTTTTAGTGGACGAATGAAGTATGTTTTAATGAATCAATATTATAATTTGGTTTCACTACAATGATGAAGTCTTTTAGCATGCACTTGATCGCCGAAATTAAGTTAAATGACATCAGTTGCTAAAATGTTGAAAATAATAATTAAGTAATCAAAATTGAATATGACTTACGCAGTAATGTCAGTTAATAAAGAAGCGATTGTGGAAATATATATATATTGTTCTGAAAATTTTGGTGGAGACGGGTGACGTGGATGAGTTTTGAATGGGGTCAATGTAACTTAAAATACGTTTATAACAACCTCTTATATAATTGTTAAGAAAGGTCTTATTTAGATTAACGGGGTTAAAATGCACGATTTATTAATTCAAATTTCAGTGTAATATGGTGCTCAAAAGTCATCCAAGCTAAAGAACCATAAAGCATCAAAAGGCTTGGCAATCAATTTGATTGTCTATTGTATTTATGTATCATATATATGTACAGGCAAGCCGCAAATGTCAAAATAAATTGTCCGTGCTAATTAAAAATATCAGAAACAAATATTAATTATTAAATTACAATAAGTCCAGGTAAATTTAGGAAGGCATAAAAAAGTGGACCATCTAGAGCTACATTTAAAATTTTCCATCCTAAACTCAAATCTTTTATTTCTCTCTGTTATCACCAAACAACCAAATGAAAAAATGAGTAATGATAAATTAACATAATATGTATATACATAGTTGGATAGTTTTTTTTTTTTGAAAATTTTGACGGATGAAAGTTAATAGATAAATAAATAAAATATGGCCTTAGAATAAATAATATGTATATACATAGTTGGTCAATTAATTAATTGATTAAATAAATAGTTATATTTTTAGATTCATTAACATGTATTACTATATGAGTTTCACAAGGACATATAGCAAAATCAATTATTAGTTGAGACTAGGACAATAAATTATAAATAGAATCAAATAGTTGAGGTAATTAGTTGGTATTACCAGACAAATTTGAGAAGAGAACATGTAATTATAAATTAGCTTTTAATCATGTTTGGGTGAGATACAAATGTGAAACTTCTAAACGAATTTCAAAACTTAGTAATAATCTTTGAAATTACAAATGAGATGATGCTCCCAAGTCAATTGTGGAATTTCAAGCTTCATACGATATGATACTCACATGTTAGAGATGGTCCGTCAAATTCCAGACAAAATGATGCTTAAAACTTAGTTATGGTCTTTCAAGCTGTAGACGAGATGATGCTCACAAATTAAAATCTAATATTACAAGCTTCAGGTGAGATGATACTCACAAGTTAGTTCTGATATTTTAAAATAATTTACCTAAAGACTATTTCATATGTTATGACTATAATAACAAGGTAAATCGATAATAAATTACAACATAAAAGGAGTTTCCGACAAATTTTGACGGATTACACTGAAATATATCCATATAGGGGATTACACTGAAATATATCTATATAGGGGATCCCTAAACCCTAAACCCTAATTTCTAATGCATAACTAAGACAAATTATTGAGTGTCATATTTTAAGATCTAATGGATTTCTAATATGCCACATGGTAGTATTAATCTAATTAATAATTACGTTAAGGTCATTTTAGTAAATCAACATTTTTTGGTTTTGGTAATTTTTGTTTTTTTATGGTAAGTGGATTATTTAACATAGAATTTGTAGTTATGGTATTAGCCGTGATTTATGAAAGGGAATTTATTAATTAAATCTTTACAGTTATAGTCATATTATAGAGAAATAAACAATATACATATAAATTGTGATATATATATATATATATATATATATATATTGTTCGTATTAAAAATTAAAATAAGTATCCTAAAAAATTGATCAATATTGTTTGTGATATAAAATTAATACTATATTGTTTTTAATTCGAAAAAATAATCATTTACAAATTTATCACTATATTTATGAAAGTTGTAATATATTAAAAATTGATAAATATCATTATATGAAAACATAAATATATATTTAATATCTTTACTTCAAATTTAATTCTAAATGGCATCAAAGAAAACCTAACAATTTATGTTAATGTCATATTTTTTAGGAAAGATAATATAGTAGAATATGATTAATATCATTATACAAAAAATTACAAGTCTATATTGAATTTCTTCACTTCAAAATAAATTCTAAGTGTCACCCCCTCCAAAAAACTGAAAAGAAATAAAAAGAACAATAAATATAAAATATTCTATCCCGAGGCATTAAAATATTTATTATAGGGTGAAATAAACATAATAAAGCAGAGTCAATTACACATGGCTAAATAATATTTGATTTTTGTAAAATTTATTTAAGTTTTACTTTATTAATGCGAGTAAAAAGAAAATTAAAGGGTTAGAAGAAATAAAATAGAAACGATAATAAAGAGAAAAGAAAATAAATATTAGGGTAGAAATAAATTGATTAATTCACTTTTAACATTTATAACACATGAGTTATAATAAGGAATTTGTAAATATCTTCTTACTCTGACAAATATATATATATATATATATTATATTTTCTAAAATATAGAGATAAATTAGTCATGAAATAATATAATTAATAATAAAATCAATTCCAAATAATTAAACTCGGTTCAAAATTAAGAGGTATTTTGTGTATATAATTGACGTAAGTTTATCTTTATTCATGAAAAAATAGATAAGTATTACTTGTATATAAATATAAAAGATTGGTGTTAGAATTTCTTCATTAGAAATGCCAACTGTTGCCATGGAGATAGTTTCTAAATAAGTGTGTAATATAGATCTAAATAAGTGTGTAATATAGACTATTTCCTTGACATTCAAAAAATATCAAAAGATAAAGAACGAAGTTACTAAACCACATTATATACGAGTTGAAAATTGTTATATAGTACAAATTAGATTTTTAAACCATAAAGACAGAAACAACTATTCGGTACGTGCTCAGCCATCTTTGATAGTAATTTATTATATAATAATAATAAACCTATAATAATATTAATAATAATAACAAATAAATTTTTATTTGACTAAAAGTGTATTTCAAAGTTGCTTGCAATTATACGAGGTGAATTCTAGAAGTAGTAAATCGACGCAAGTCATATTCTCTTAAAAAAGGCAAAATAGAGCTAGTAAATATGTTAAACAACGAAAGCAATAAAGTCCTGAACATTCATTCTAATACGAGTTGGTTTGAGAAATTTATACTAACAATACCCAGAAAAAGTCCGAATTGACGAATTCAAATTAACAATAGTAAGAAAAAGCGGTGCACACGAACTTCAAACAACCAAAACAACATGAAAATAGGAACAAAATAGTAGCAAACAATAACAATATATAGGAGTTGGTTATTATGAGTTTTCCTCTTGTTGTGAGTTCGTGAGTCATCTTTGTATTACTGCACCGTACGTATAAAATTACCGAACCGATTTATAATTTATCGAACCCAAAAAACAAAACCAAATCGCTACCTCCAGGACTCAAACCCAGGTACATTTCACTTTTTTGAGTTTAGCAAATTATGCATTCAATAATTTTATACATTTGATGCAGTAATAAAAAGTGGACTCGATAATTCATAATAACATAGAAACTCATTTGATTCATCTCCTATATTATATAGGGATTGACTAAAATAAGAACAGATTTTATAATAAAATTAAGAATCATTTTCAAGATCATGAAAATTTATAATGAGTTCATTATTTTGTTAAATAAATTTGCGATTTTAGATCTGAATTTTATAGGTGACAGAATTTCTAATTTTTAATTTCATACATTTTTTAGACGAATTATACATGTTACACGATTAATTCATAATTGCAATATAGTGAATTTGCTGCTACATTGATTTTTCCATATTAGTAGCGTAGATATAATCATCATAATTTAACCTTATATTTCCTGGCAATGACTAATGTATACTGCAAATACTCGGTTGTCATATCAGAATTTAAAGACACAATTGTGCATTGACTTATATGTTGAAATATGCGGCAAAATGCATAAAATTTCCTCAATTTACCGACCTAATTTACTCTACCATGCTAACAAACATTATAAACTAACACAGGCTGAATATTTCCCAAAATGCTGAAAATGCTACAAAACGCACTATATATAATTTCACATAATATGAATGTAAAATTCTGAAAGCCAAGAGCTGAGCTGGCAAGTAGAGTCCACTAAAAATGGTGACAATCACAATAATAATAAAACCTACACAACATTAAAGGCACATTAAAAGAACAAAATAAAAACTAACAGAAGACAAAAAACCAACTAACGAACAACAACAGCACACAAGAATGTCAATCTCGCCTATATGCTTTAGTAGAGGTATCAATCTCGCAGCCAATTCTCCCATAGCAAACAACACAATCTCCTCAAATTCGGCAACCGAAAATAAATCTGATAACCACAAATAGCAATAAAAAAGAAAACCCACAAAAACATACAATAACTAAACCAAAGCCCTAAACTGCATTAGTCGCCAGTTTTCTCGCTATTAATTACGTCTGCGCCAGTCGGTAGCAACAAGAGAATTTAAAAGCGAAGAAGATATAGCCAATTTACCAGATCATTGTCGAGGCATCGTCATACCTGATATGAATTGACTTGCTTATATAAGGAGATGGCGACGACGATAGTTTTTGAGAATTTAAATGCGTAATAACCATTTGTAAGATTTAAAAATCTTACAACATTACTATAAGTCCTTATATTCTATACAATTTAACCCATAAACTAATTCAAATATTTAATTATTATAGAACTTTAGTCATATAAAAATAATACTCAGCTATATTAATTTGCATCTTTTATAGTCTCAAAATGTGGTCGGACGACCTAAAAATCAATGGCTTTTCTTATTGGAATAGCATTTTTCATTTAGGTCTATTTTTCGGATATTACATATATGCTGCATTAATTTGTACGTACATGATATGATATATTAGTAATTTTTTACATGATTAGGGTTGCATCTACTTTGAGGTATAAGAAACATAATAAATAAAAATTCTCACACTTTAAATTCCTTATTTCTTTTTCATCCTTATCTATAAAAAAAAAAATACATCATTTCTTATTCATGGTTTTCGTTTCAATAAGTAATAATTTTATCACAATAATTTTTCGTGATAATATACATAATTAGTTGTATGCTACTACCACAAACAATTACTGGAAACGCATAACTATCCATAAAAAGAAGGGAGGTTAATGTATTTATTAAATAATATTGTAAATAATGTTAATGCATATTAACCCTTAAATATGAACAAAAACTCAGGTTTAATCATGTCATTCAAACTAATTATTTCATTACTAAATACATGAATTTAAGTGCTGAAATATAAACGACAATAATGGAACGAAATATGAGTTGGAGTTGAATAACTGAATTTGTTACCATCTTAATCGAATGACATCTTCCTATTTTCAAATTTTTTTCAAGAAGATCAATAATACTTTTTCATTTGCTCCCGTGATGACTTGAACTCCTAACTTATTGGTTGAAGAGAAAATGTCTTACCAATTAAGTTGTGCTTCATCATCCCTCAATTCTCAAGTTAACATTTCATGAATTCATTAAAAATAAGACATTTTTACTTTTAGTACCACTTGCGCATAATGTCAGTTAAAATAAATTTGTGAGGTAATTTTGTATTCAAAAGAATAATTTGAGAATTGCTATTGATTTACCCCCTGCACTCATCTGACAACACCTAATTGAGAGTAGCATTTTACCATTTTTTACTGATTTTTAGGACAAACAATAATTTAGGAAGTAAGAGACAATTTTTAGAAGATATGTTGCGAAAAAGTAAATTCAAGGACAATTATTTATTTTACCTCATTTATTATGGGTAAGCAATCCACATAATATTTTGCTGGCATATATTTTAAATAAATAATTGATGGATATAGGAAATTTATTTTTAGTAATAAAAAGGACCCACGTCAATATCCCCGCCCCAAACTGTTCCACATACGACAGATAACAGGGTGAAATAAAAAATGAGATGTTTTGGATGACTTGGGGCCAATGTTTTAAAAATCGGATTGGTGAGCGAATCGGCAAAACTATCGATTCATGGTTCAATAGGTCGGATCAGTCAGACCACTAGTCGGATCAGAATACTATAGCAAATATACACACACACACACACACACACATATATATATATATATATATATATATATATATTAAAATCTAATGAATGATAAAATATAATTAACCTTACATCACACAAATATATATATAAATTATAATTAATATTAAGATTTTATAAATGATAGATATAAATAAATTTTAGTAAATTACAAATGCAATTAAATATATATTAAATAAAAAATATTAAAATTAATTAGTTACTTTATACATTAATCATATAGTCTTTAAGTTTTATACTTTTACTAGCATACATGAATTATTTTATCAATTTTTAGTTTGTGCTTTATTACTTTTTGATATAATTGTTTGCAGTTAAACGTATCGCGTTTCACGTGCATCTTTTAAGTTAATGATTAATTTTTGCATATAATTTTAATACCTACTAACATTTCTCAAGAGTTAAAAATATTAACTTATGAAACTGACAAAAAAAAAAAGATAAAAATAATCATGTGTTTAGTAAAAATTATGAGATATTGCTCCTTAATATCAAACACGAATTAATAAGTAGTGTAGATAATTTTTTTTGATATTTTATGTATAAGAATATTTAAAGTTTATTAAATATCATAAAAGTACTAGTCCAATGGATAAGATACAACACCCCTTATCATTGGTCAAGGGATCAAATCCCATTAAGCCCAAATTAAAATCATTTTTGAAAAATGTTTAAAAAATTAAAAAATCGGTTCAATCGATCGCCGGTTTCCGGCCGAACCGGCCGATTTTTCCGGTTTGCACTGGTTCAATAGCTTGGTGGTTTTTATGTATGATTCTAAAGAAAAATTATATCTCACATTGAATTTTTTAGTAGTCACCACCAACTATAAAACTCATATAAAAAGATTAGATATAATGCTAAAATATAATTAAATCTTTAATCCAACTTCGAACTTATAGTAATCTCTATAATGTTGAGAATTCATATAATAATATTAGGACTATATAATTATTATTTCTCCAACCAAAATAGCTTCTTATTAGATTTGGCCAAATTATAATTAATTTTGGTCAAATAAATAATTATCTAAGCTATGAATCTTTATTTAATTAGAATGAATTTGAGTATATAAATCTAATGAGTTTGAATAGTTGAACTTTGTAATTAGTATTAGTATTATCGTATGAGTCTGGGGCGAGAATGTGTAGTGAATTAAATGTTTGGTCAAGACCTATAAATATATAACTTCTAAACGAATTTCATAGATAGTATATTTTCCAAGCTTATAGTCTTAATTTAGTTTAATATTTTGTTACTATACAAATTATTATTATTGTTTGCTATATGCACTCTTAGTGTTTTGTTGAGAAATATTTGAGAAATAAATGAGTATTATTACATGGGTTTACAAATGAGAACATATAATAAAACCTCTTTAATATGGTTTGAGACGTATTTCTTAACTAGTTTCAAATAGGTAAACATAATGAGCGAGTATTAGTATAAGAGTTTGAGGCGAGTTATAACAGTAAATCACTTTTTGTTAGTGTGAGAATATATAAATTTTGATATATAATGAGATTATGTGGATTTTTTTTATTTATCTAAATCTTCAATAAAGTACACATAATATATATTTTCAAATATTATTTTAATTTTAATTTTTTTTCTTCATCAATTTGGAGAACTATTATAAAAGTAGTAGATATAAATATATTATTAACTAATGATTTTCCGACTATTTTTGACGGGTACCTACTAGTAACATATAATATATAATACAATTTCATAATTTTACGATACATCGGGAATCAATTCTATGTGGCATCACCATATTTTTGTATTTTTATTTATCTTAAATCTCCATTAACTTTTATTCTAATTCTTTTTTAATTTCATTAATGATACTCTTGTCCCATATTGACTTTTTTTTTTTTTTTATCAAACTTCATCCAATTTAAATTTATATAAAATGAGTGATTTCATTCTTTCATTTAACAACAAAACCAAGCATAGTTATACAAGTGATACTTTAAAATATAATTTTTACAACTAAATAGTTGGCCAAATAAATAATTGTATTTTTATTTGGAAAGTTTAATTTGACTAATTTTAATTTCCAACTAATATAATATTATTACAATTTTATAATATAAAATTACAAAATAAAATTTGAATACTAATTTATAAATTCTTATTTATCTAACTTCTTGATTTATATCTTCGTAATTCATTGCTTCATATTTTATTTCTAATTTTACATTTTTATCATTCTTAAATTCAGAAATTTAAAATTTACCATAATTAAGTGGTGGCATGAAACCCTGGATTATGTCATTTAGATTAGGGGTGAGCATTCAGATTTTGATTCGGATTTTTGCCTAATATGAACTGATCCAAAATTTTCTGAAAATTAAATCCGAATCGAACCGAATTATCCGAAAATCTGAAATTCGAACATTAAAATTCGATCCGAACTGAAAATCCGAAATTGCATAACAAATCCAAAAAGCATAACAAAAATCCGAAAATCCAAAAATCTGAAAGATCTAAAAATTATGAAATAAATTTTCTAAATTAATATCATAAGGTTGGTAGTATATAAAATATCATGTTTCAATATTTATGTAATAATAGTGTAAATTGAGGGTCTTACTTATTATAAATATATTTCAAATTTCAGATTTATTCGGTTTTTAATATATCCGATTCGATCCGAAAATCCAAAATTTGCCCAAAATGTAATCCGAACCGAACTGAAAATCCGAAAAATCCAAACCAAATTTTAAATATTGATTTAATTCGTATCGAATATTCGGTTTTCGGATATTTTACTCAAACCTAATTTAGATGATTTCTATTATATATAATAGTAAGATTTAACATTACGGAATCTTATTATTAAGAAATTCAAGATGAACTTTCTCTGGACCCAATGCCATCAAATAATGAATATGAATTTAGTATATAAAGTATTTATTGTACTATTTTGTTTAATATATTTATGGGCAAATTTTCGGAAAAACCATGAAGTTCGGTCAAATTCTGGTCAATCCCGCAAGTTTGAAAATCAGCCGCTAATATCACGACTTTGACAATTTTCGCAATTGTCC
>JAYDZE010016362.1:0-10085 GCA_034509125.1 Monilaria moniliformis
TCGGTTAACCGATAACCGACTTTAGTCGGTTCGGTTATCGGTTAACCGATAACCGATTAACCGTTTAAGCACCCCTAGTAAGTCAGCCTGTGGTGTGATAATAATTGACTCTAATTTTCACATTTATGCATTTTTTTATTTTTATGGTTGACTAATAAACTAAGCATAATAGTGCTCGTCAGTTACAAGTTATATTAAATCAAATTATACAAGATAATTACTTTTGTAATTTTCATTTTTAATTATGTATTTTTCAATTTTTTATTAAATAAATTTCGTATTTCTATTTATTTTTATATTACAAATATTAAAATTTAAATAAATATATAAAATTACTTAATAAAAAAAAATTGATGAAATGAGAAAATAGAGTTGTAGCTGAAAATAAAACTTAAATTTTGGGACTGCAATTGAGGTGTTGTAGCTGAAAATAAGATTAATGACGTGACAACTGTAAAAGTGAAAAAAAATATGATATTGTGATTCAATATAGGACTGCTAATATATTTCATTGATTTTTATTTAAAATTGTGAGGGGTAGAGGGGATGTGGGGTGCATTGAATGAGAAATAGGGGAGTTTGTTGGGTGAGGGGGAGGTGGGGGCAGCATTTAATGCGTGGCTTCATTTAATGCCTGCTCTCATTTTAAATGCGCAGCGAGTCTCCCGT
Organism: Monilaria moniliformis; assembly: GCA_034509125.1. Classification (NCBI taxonomy): domain Eukaryota; kingdom Viridiplantae; phylum Streptophyta; class Magnoliopsida; order Caryophyllales; family Aizoaceae; genus Monilaria; species Monilaria moniliformis. Next base: position 670 of record JAYDZE010016362.1, read on the forward strand.
GCAAACCTTTCATTTATATACAATGTTTAATTTAATCTATAAAATAAAGAGGAATGACGTTTAGCCATTTTTTTGGGTAAACAGCAACGGTCTACGTCGGATTCTTTGATTCTCGCACGTAAAATTATTGTAAATTATTTCATGCTCGTTTTCAACTTCTTTAAAATGTATTTTGACGATATCTAGTTTGTAAAATCTCAAATTTAATGTAGCTATCAATATTGCTATTTGTTACACCAAAAAAATGTAGTGATGTAATGCGGCCACATCATTTTGAAATTATATATACTAATTATTAGTGATTTGCATCCACAAAAGGACATTATGGAGAGATGTATATAAATTGATTTTGGTTATGAGGTCTCAAGTTCACTAATTAAGTATTACCTATGATGCATTTAAAAATTATAAATTTAAATAATATATACATATATAAAAAATAGTTATATGTTATCATAACTTTGAAAGAATTCGACACAAAATTATTCTTATTTTTTTATATAAAATGTAAGTATATTTTAAATACCAAATCATCCCTACAAATTAAAATGAGCAAGGATATTACAGTTATGATCTAATTTTAAGAGAATAGACCCTAGACTAATATTTGAGTAAATTCATTTTTCTGATGCCTACTGTTCATTTTGGCCTGTAAATTATTTTGAAAAAAGTTATTTTAAATGGCGAGGACAAATTAATCCCAAACTCACATAATATCAGTAATTTTGATTTATGTCGACTTTCCCAGTGAAGGGAGAAGTTTCCATGCCTACCAAAGCCTGAAGCATCTATGGTTAATTGTGTGGTAGAAATTGTGATCTTTTGGCAATGTTTGATAAAATGAATGCAAAAAAATAAAATTTAAAGAGGACAAATAGGTGTGGGAGAGAATTGGCCTTTTTCCATTAATTAGTTGAGTATTTCCATTCTCTCACATGGCATGGCAGTAGACTAGTAATCGATATATGAGGGACCATTGTGTTGTTGAGTTTTTCACACACTCACTGTGTGTACTTTTCGTCATCTTCTGTGTGTGAACTATGTGACCTCCCTTCATCAATCAATCAACCACTTGTTCTGATTCTGAATAATGGAATCGGTGGCTTCACATTGTAGACATGAAATTATCGAATGGGTCAATTTTATTTTGGGTTCGCGAAATGATTTGGGTGTCGAATAATAGTATACTATACTATACTATACTATATATATAATAGCTAGTAAATACATTGTAACCAATGAATGCTGTTTATGTATTAATGGAGCGCTAACTTGCTTCAATCCATTGTTTGAAAAGCATAATATTTATTTTAAATTTAATCCAAACAACATCATTTAGGGATGACGATTAGGGAGATTTTATAACATGACCATAAAATTATCAACAAGTAAAATTAAAGCTACAAAGAGAGAGTCACCTCACGTGGCAACTTTAGATTAACTAAATGGTCTCCATGTTCTCATAGGCGAAAGCTACAGTGCAAGTTTAAATTGTTGAATTTTCGTCCCAAATTTGGAATTTTTCAAAAAAAAAATCCAAGTCTCAAGGATAGACTCAGTATAAAAGGTCAAATTTTGTGCCTCTTTTCTTCGTCTTCGGATGGGAGTGATGCAAAATGTGACAGACCGGAATTATATATATGAGTTGAATTTTTGCTTGCTTGATTTATTTTGTTTGTTTTTGTTCCTTATTTTCAACTAGCTCAGGAGCTAGAAAAAAAGTCCAGCATACTGCTTGTTGGTTGACTATGATAATACCTTTGTTCATTTATTAACGTTAGATTCTATGGTAAATTTACTGTATGGGCTCTTCGTAATCAATGTTTATATAATATAAATAAACTGCAGTAGCAATTAAAATAATTATATTAATGTTGTGCCCAAATTTATGAATATAATATGATGGAATCCAATTTTATTAGATTCAGTATCTTGCACAAGATGTAATGCTTGTTACATAAAAAACCCAAAAAACAAAAACAGAAGGAAAAGGATATATAGTGGGCCGATGAAATGGAATGGGTGATATGGGTATCTTCCCAACCCGTCACATGGAAGCGATCCCACAAATATTCCACAAGTCCATCATGGGCCCCACACAACCCCATGCAAAAACAAAATTGAAAAAAGTTACAGAATTTCACCTATCATTCACCGAATTTTTTTCTATAAAAATAATAATAATAAGGCTAATTTACGAAAAGTCTTTTTTCCACAGCCGACTTAAGGAGCACAACCCGATCTAGATAGGCCGAAAATATTATTGCATTTCAACTTGAAAGATTCGAACATACTTTTTTTTTTTTTTTTTGCATGCATTTATAGGTCTTGGCATGTAAAAAAGCTGAAGATTGCATAAAAGAGAGGTAAGGATGGCTTAAAAAAGTTTTGCATTGTTAGATTGTTAGATAGGTCGAGGTTTGCCGAACGAGTCAAATATTAGATATGAACACTATTTATATACATCTGACTATTATGTAAATATATAAGACTGGTATGTCGCACAATAAACATCTACTATGAGCATTGTTGACGTATAGTCCACATTAGCAGTTCTTCTTTTATTTTCTTTACTATATCTCATAAGATATGATAGGAATCATCCCATTTACAAATTACATAATAGTATGATTTACTATTTTTTTCCTTTGACTTCAAATAGATTAATAAAGTTAATAGATAAGGCTTTTATTTTTTCCGTAAATATAATAATTTATGAGTTATAAGAGAACAAAAAAAAAGTATTAATGCAAACTATATTTCAATATGCTCATGATATGTCCTCTCATAATTTGGTTGGAAATGTCATTATTAGATATGAAGAGTAATTAGTAGAAGATAAAAGGAAGGGCAGGTGGAAAGTGAAAATTTGTCCCTATTCAAGTAAAAGAATGATACAAGTATTTAGGAGGAGAAGGGAATGAATATGCATCTTGGAAAGTAGGGGGGCACACAATTAAAGAGCAGCCCAATATGAAATCTAGGTAGCATTGAATTGTATTAATTGAAGTGGACCATTTACATGTACCTTTTTTCAACTAGTTTGTGTCAAATTGCAGAGGTCATGGCTACTATTAAATATGGGAAAAGTAGTCTTGCATATAATTAAGATTTTCAAAGGGGTTTGAAATACCTATATGGTAATGATTTGTTTGATACACGGTATAAGATAAGGTGTGATATATATAATTAGGATGTACTAAATTTTAGTAGAAGAATAAAATTTTGGTAATTTTATCAATTAATTCATGGTTGGAATATGAAATTATGGTGGTTTAATCTATAAATGAATTAATAAGTAATATAATTAAGATTTGTATTAGTCGTCCTACTTATGAGATGGAATGCATAATTTAAAATTTTACATAATATATTATGGGCCCTTGATTTATCGAGGATCTTTAGTTTGAAATAAACAAGATGTTAAGATATGATAAATATCTGTCACACCCTTATCATACGTAGCAAACGAATCACGAGAGAAATTTTCGGTCATTATTAACAAAAATTTCTATGAAATAAATCATAGTTGAGATCAAAATGAATGGATTCTTGAATATTAGTGAGAGGATTGAAAATGTTAAATAAATTTCGAGAACTTTGGCATCTAAAGAGGCAACTCGTGGACCACCTCTTAACTTTTCAAGTGGTCGGAGGCTCAAATTAGTACACGGATGTTGTAATTTAGCCAATTACTTATTTTTACCAAAAAAAAATTCTTAACTTTTAAAATATATAAAACGACATTTCTATTTAAGCATTGCATTGTCAATTTAAAGCAAACTTCTTGGCTTAGGCTTCCACTATATATACTTTCTAGAAAATTTATACATTCATTGAAATTTATTTTTAAAGTTTTCAGGTCCATTTCTTATTTTATTTTTCCAATCACTTATTTGAACAATTTCAAGAGGTAAAGGTTAGGTATTGGACTTTCATGGGGCCTTACCTTCTGTTTTAGTATATTGGGCCTCATCGTACAAGTTGGACTCTGGAATAACATAATGCCATCTGCCACGGCTTCTTTTTATATATATTTGGATTCTTTTCTATTTGTGGACTAAGAAATCATGAATGTTAATAATAATTTTTTCTATTTTTCATTAATTTCGATATTTATTTTCAGTGAATTACTATCTACTAAACTTTAAAATAAATGTATAAAATATTTTTTTTAGAAAAACTCAAAATACATGGATTTTGCGTCATACAATAATAGTTTCAATCAGACATTAGAAATTATAGTTTCATTCATTCGCTTCCTAAATTGATATTTTTCATCTTTCATAATTGATACATAACTTATCCCATCAGGCCCTAAATAGATGAAAGACCTATCTTTTATTATCTTCTATATGTTTTATTTTTACAAATGCATGAAATGCATATAAGACATTATTACTTAAATATAACATAACATGCATTGAAAATAGATCATTAGATATGTAACAAATAAACCAAACCCATGAAATCAAGCGATGTAGAGAAAATGGGCTTCATTTAAATATTTGAATGTGAAGTTAGGCCTAACGTCGTATAATTGGCAAAGAGAAATACATAAATTGATATGAAAGCTTGAAATATGATAGATAACATTAATTTCACAATTGTTTTGAACGTTTTAAATAGTATTTATTGTTATTCAGTGCCTTGTGGAGCTGTTACGAGTGTATTTTTTTTTGTCTGTATGCGTGTAAACACCATAAATTTGAGGTACAAGTATGATTCGAAGATTGATGTTTATTTTTTATTTAATTTAAATACTCTTATTGATGGATTAATTGCGGATTGAATAAATGAGCTACTATAGTCAAACGCTCTAATCCATAACAAATAATTGAAAACTGGAACATCATGACATATTTCCGCATCTAGAATCAACTGTCTATGTTGCTTGTGTGCTTGAATGTTAATCGAGTCAAATCAAATAGAAAATTACTTCACTTTGTTCAAAATGATACTTAATTTAAATATTTATAAATTTTGTAGATTACTTATTCAATTGAATTTGTATAATCATGGTAATTGGCGAAATTCGTATTAGCCCATTTAAATATATTATGGGCCCCCATGTTCCTAGGCAAGCAATACCAACGGGTCTATGTGGTGCACATGACCACCCATTATGAGTTGACTAAATTCAGCAAGGCGTTACGACATTTACCAACCCAAGCCCTGATCTGACTTTGGCTAGAAAATTGACGGATACGAAAGCCATCATCCAAATGATCTCTGGAGTCCCAGCTCCAATCAAGAAAAGCATAGAGAGCTGCTTCGTCAATTCACCCTTTGTAGATGAGATTGCTTTGGTGGAGACTCCCAGAAAATTTAGCTTTCCACACATGAAGATGCTCGATGGTGCGTCCATCCCGAACGATCATATCGCCCAATACCATATGAGAATATTCACCGCGGCCATTCCTTGTGACATGAGGAGGTTTGCATTTGTAAGGGGTTCGATTCTAGCTTAATTGAATTGTCCCTCCAGTGATATACCAATCTGCCAAACAATTCAATTAGATCTTCTACACAACTAACCGATGTTTTTGTTCAACAGTATGCACGTAGCAGGAAATTGGAGAATATCTCTGAACACTTGCATGCATTGTAAAGAGGCATAAAAAACATATTCGAGATTATATTGAACGCTTCATGTGTCCATCACCAATTGCAATGAGTAGACGTTGTCACTATCTTTCACGAAAGATTGTTGCCCACCTCATACTTGTACAAGATCGTTACCAAGTCCTCGTGCAAGACAATGCAAGATATGTTAATTTACCATTGGGCACATATCAAGTGAGATGAAGACCAATAAAACATGCGAAAGACTCTCCTACCATATAAACTTGAAAAATATTATCAAGTTGTTAGAAGTCCAGGTTGTGGCAGAGATGTCGAGCCCTATCCATCCCCTCGGGGGAGAGGTAAGGAAAGAAAAAAGTAAAACCAGACACTCGATACGTGTCATGCGATAGAGCAAAGCCTCTTGAGTATGCCTTGTCTATTTCACCCGCTGAAGCAATGAATGCACTAAAGGATCTCAGCAACAAGGTTAAATGGCCAGAGAAAATGAGAGCACCTGCTGACCAGAGGAACAAGTCCAAATGGTGCAAATTTCACACAGACTATGGTTATTGAGAGGAAAAGTGTATCGCCCTGATATTGGATGTGGCATAGTTCTTGAAACATGATCACCTTACTGTTGGGGATTTAATTCCAATGAATGAATTTTCCCTTTTCCAGGATCTTACCAGGATGATATGGAAAATTAATAGCCAATTTCATTTACAGATCTGCTATCTAGAACGCACATAAAACACATAATTTAGAATTTAAATCCTAAATCATGCTGCTACGGATCTGAATACTTATAGTAATTAGATCTCCAAAGATCTGACAATTGTTCGCGCCTTCTCCACGTGTAGATCTTGATATCTACCCTAGATCCTCTAACCTATTCCTCATTCCAGGTTTAAATACTGGTGTGGACAATAGCTATCAAATCTTATAGGACTAGAGAAATAAAAAGAAAATAAAGAATACAAAGAGAGAATTATGTGATTCTCTGTAAAAACGTGAATTATGAATACTGATTTCTTCCTATTTCTCTCCTATATATAGAATATGCATGGTATAGGTTAGGGATCCAAGGAAATTTTGACTGGGCCTTCCTATTGGGCTTTTACTAATTAAATTGTGCCCCAATTTAATTCAAGCCCAATAGAATATTAATTTGGACCAACTATAGAAATTAATATTGACTTACCCGTCCAAGTCCAAATTACAGATAATTTGGGCTTCCTTTTTAATTAATTTATTTTCCATGTTTAAGATTCTAATATCCATTAATTAATTTAAGCCTGCTGCTGGCTTTAATTAATTAATATCTTTTACCAAGAGTGTTCTAGCTTAAAAACTTTATTTATTATACTTGGAATAAATTCCATGCCAGCCGGGCTTCTGTATGATAAAACCTTTTCTGAACTCCTCTTGGGGATATTATCAACCTGGTCCTATAGGACACGATTCAATGCAATAACAATTCTAGCATCGCTACATATTAATTACCACTATCCAAGATATCAGGATTCTTGGATTACGAAAAGCCCACACCTTTTGACAAGTCAAAGTAGTGTATAATTAATACCGTATGCTCAATGTTATATACAAAGATTTAGAAATAAATAATCACCGAGATCTCATCTTTCAGTAATCAGCAAGAAAGACTTACCTCAACGTGAATCTATTCAGTGCCATACCACACCAGTGTCATTTGTTTACCAAGGTTAGTAAACGTTTGGACTAACACTGCAACCTCTCACGATAGATCGTCTAAGTCTATCTAGGTTGTGAAACTTAATTTCTTTCTGCAAGGGAACCGATTGAGAAACCTTTAGTGATGACCTGACCACCATTCAGTCTACAATGCAAAAGACCTATTGCTTGCTTGATTATAATCACAGATTATATTTGCTCACAATATAATCACTAGATTATAAAAGGCAAACCATGTAACAATAATATCTCTTCACAAGTGGCATAGAATGATAGTTCTTTGAGTTATTAATACATAAGCAGCTCATAAAGCATGCTTTCTAGTATATAACTCTAACATGGTAGTAGTCACCGGGATGCATGCGTTGTTAAGTACAAAAATGCACCTAGTGTTCAATACAATTGTGTACATATTGTTGAAGGCAATATTCTGCAGATTATTTGAATGTATAGTCAAAAACAACGAGGACGCAAGGTGGTCGTAGTGGTGTCCGAAGAGAACCATACCAACAATCCGAATAAATGGTTTGTTGACACGGGAGTCACATGTCATGTGTGCTCTGAAAAGAAAGTTTTTTCTACCTACAAAACTGTTGAAGGTAGAAAGCTCCGTATGGAGAACCAAGCCTCATCTGAGGTAGTTGGTATAGGTAATGTGTTCCTGAAATTGTTGTCGGGAATGGTTCTTACCCTTAAGGATATGTTGCATGTCCCAAACATCCGAATGAACTTGGTGTCAGGCTCACTTCTTGTAAACCATGGATTTTCACTAGAATTTGAGGTCGGAAAAATTATGTTTACCTAGTACGAAAAGTTACTAGGTCAAGGCCACCTAGTGAATGGACTTTTTAAGCTGAATGTAACGGTCATGTGCCGTGGAAAAGATATATGCTATGAGGGAGATAACTCATCCTCTTATTTGTTTGAGTGATTTCATTTATGGTACTGTAGATTAGGACATGTAAATCTAAATGCTATAAAAAGATTAGTAAATCTCAAGTTACTAAATTTTAGTAAGTTCAACTTGCATGAAAGATGTGAAATTTGTGTTGAAGCCAAAATAGTTAAGCTTTCGTTTCACTCGGTAGAGCGGAGTACGAAACCTCTAGAGTTGATACATACAGACGTATGCGATTTGAAAATTGTGCAAACTAGATATGAAAAAAAGTATTTCATCACGTTTGTTGATGATTGCACAAAATTTGTTACCTTTACCTGTTAAAAGGTAAAGATGAGGTCATTGAAGCATTTAAAGACTCCAAGAATGAAACTATAAATCATCTTAGTTGTCAAATGAAGTGTGTTCGAAGTGATAGAGGTGGCGAGTATGTAGCCCCTTTTGCAAAATTATGCCGCGCGAGGGGTATAATTCACCAAACAATGACACCATATTCTCCTTAGTTGAATGACGTTGATGAATATAAAAATCGAACACTTATAGAGATGATGAATGCTCTGTTAATTAATGCGGGATTACCTCATAACATGTGGGGGGGATGTTGTGCTAACAGTGAATTATATCACGAACAAGATTCAATTTAAAGGTATGGATGTGACACCTTACGAGTTGTGGAAATGAAGGAAACTTTCATATTTATACCTCAAGGTGTGGGGATATTTAAAGAATGTGGAAGTGCCTCATTCGAAAAAAGTTGTGATTGGCCTTGAAATAGTTGATTGTATCTTGCTATTGCTATTTCATACAATCTTGGGATTTACCAAATGGGTGTGGAAATTGCGTTCCTGAATGGTGAATCGGAAGAAGAAATATATATGGAGCAACTTGAAGGATTTGTAGTACATGGCCAAGAGAGGAAGGTATGCAAACTGTTGGATTCTTTATATAGATTGAAGCAAGTGTCGTTGCAATGGCACATGAAGTTTGACAAAGCGATGTTGTCAAATTGTATCACTATCAACGAGTGTGATCAATTTGTTTACATTAAGAACACGAATAACAGATTTGTCACTGTGTGTCTTTATGTTGACGATATGTTGATTACGGGCAGCAATAGCCGCATTATCAACGAGCCAAAAATATGTTGAAGAAAAATTGCGACATAGACCACCTATCGTGAAAGGCTGCAGTGTCAAACCAAATGTTTGCTAACCTTTGGCGAACAGAAGACACTGGTGTG
>JAYDZE010016373.1:0-10084 GCA_034509125.1 Monilaria moniliformis
ATCTAATGGATATAAAATGTTCTTAGTTCTGCAATAAGAAAGCGTTCGAATTTGAATGCTACCCTATATATATATATCATAATTTGGTATGAACAACATTAGAGTAAAACACTGAATCGAAGGAAAGCTAAAAGAAATTGATGTAAGTGAAAGTTGATAGAAGATCCAAATGAAATGAGACAGTGGTGCGGAATAACGTGGCAGCGATAGTTTTCTTGATGGATCATCATTCTTGTGACGACTACACTGCCGACTCTACAATTCCATCTTTCACTTCTACTATCCCACTTCCACTATTATATATATTTTTTCACCAATCTGTAACTAAGACATGACCTTCGCCTTCATCCTTCATTTCATATCACCAACGTCTCTTCCAAGTACAAATCTAATTAATTAGTATCATATAATATATATAGTTCACATAAAAGCTTTTTTTTAATTATGCAAATATACTCTTTTATATAATCTAGTATGAATATGCGATTTGTCTAAAATTATTCCACTGAATTTGGGATTTTGCTGAGTGTATATTTTATTATTATAATTTATAGGTTAAGTGCAAATTCATACCGGATTCAATGTTGAGTTTTCACAATAAAAACAAATTATTTGAACCACCCATATATATTCTATATATATAACTAACGGTAACGTAGAAATTGAAATAGGACGAAGGATTGAAGAATTGTGTTTGATGATTTTTTCAAGTTGGGTTTTTTCACAATAGTCATGTGTCAAGAAAATTGAGAAACCAACAAATTTTATTTATAAAAGTCTACGAGAAATTGTATGATTTTGTATAAACACAATTTATTAAAGAGTATTTATAAATAAAAACCATTAGATTTATCACTTCCCATGAGGTTTGGTGATCATTTGTAAATACAATAAGCGAATTTGAACAATTATGAAAGATGATTTATTGAGATATATTAGTGCCAAAATTTAGAGTAGTCGTATATATATATAAACGTCAAGTCATTAGATCCGAGGCATATTGTAGAGCCCACCTAGTGAGAGAGTAATTCCATCTCTATCACAAAAATTGGAAAACATATAGCATCATAATGCGCACCTAAAGTAAGGAGGAGATCGTGCATGTGATAACATGCATAAATCTAAGGCAAGAGTGGCCCATTGAGTGATCACAATCTCTTCAATCAACCTCCAAAATAGGGTTTATTATTCATCTCTTCCCACGAGCAACCACGTGTTGACAACTGGTGGTTTTAATTAAATTAATTTAACCCCATCATATTTACTTATATGTTACACCCAACTTAATTTTCTATCTCTAGTTTGACAACCTTTATAGTACTTAGCCATATTAGGATTTCCACCACCGTACAAATTGGCAGCAGACATGAGATCACATTTCGGACCGACCAAACATATGAACCCATTAAACGACAAGGAATATTATTCCACATTACTCCTATTAATTAATCACTGCTTCATAATAGTAGTATGCATACATACACATACATATAGATATATATAGAGGGAGAGAGAGAGAATGTGGGCAGTGGAATGTTGAAGATGAGATCGATCCATATATGTATGCACATGTTGGATTCATGACTTAGAGATGAAGTAACTAATCTAGGCTTTAACTTTACGGACATTAATATAGATGACACTTCGCATGCAAGGTGTATGATATATACATGCCGTACATGATGGCGATATATATATGCACATGTGTGTGTGTATTTTGGGGTGGGGAGCCCAAGTGTACATAATTTGATAAAAGTGACGACAAAGGGGGTGCACCCCACACCATACCAATTAAGACCCTTTGATGTCTGGACCACAGAAGCTTGTGTCATTATGATCTTCTTCAATTCGTTCAGATTTATTATTATTAGTAGTAGTAGTATTGTTTTTACCAGATAGATAGATATATGGACAGTGATGTCCCAAACACAAGTATAATACTATACCATTCTCCATTTCCCACCAATGTCCTCTAAATTCCATTCTCTCTCTCTCTCTCTCTCTCTCACACACACACACACACACAAAATCCTAGTAACACCATTAATTCTGTTTGGTCAAGAGACACGGCGTTAATTACTCCTCGTATCTGTCCTTCATCTCTCTCTCTCTCTCTCTCTCTCTCTCTCTCTCAGTGTATATAAATCTTGAATCTGTTATCTGGTTTGTTTGATCGAATTCTGGCATGGGATTGAGCACCAAACAAGTTTCCGGCGATCAAGGGCTAGATTGGGGGCAAACGTTCCTGCAGTCTGCGGCAGCGGAGACGTCGAAACCGCCGCCATGTCAGCGGCAGCAGCCTCAAGCGGAGGCATTAAAGTGCCCGAGGTGCGCTTCCACCAACACCAAATTCTGTTATTACAACAACTACAACAAGTCTCAGCCTCGACATTTCTGCAAATCTTGCAAGCGCCACTGGACCAAAGGCGGCACTCTCCGCAACGTCCCCGTCGGCGGCGGCCGCAAAAACAAACGCCCTAAAGTTTCAAAAGCCGCCACAACTCCGGCCACCACAGCCACCGTCCGGGAGCAAGAATTCTCGACTAGCATCAGTGGACAGAAAAACATGTCAAATATTCTTTACCATGCATTGATCGGCCGCTCCTCGTCGCCGTTGCTGCATGAACCGACGTCGAAAGGTATCGATAATATTACTTCCCCTTTCAGCGGCGCAAATGCGGCTCAGATTATTCCAACCACCGAATTTCACTTCTCGAGTTTAAGCAACTTCGACATGAATGCAAGTTCGTATCAGCCGTTAAATGCATTTGATCACTTCGTCGGAAATCTTGATTCGGTGGAGGAATTGACAATCACCACCGTGAACGTTCCGGGCGGAAGCGACGGGGCGTGGGAGAGCGGCAGCGCGATGGATTTTCCCAACTATTGGAGCTGGAACGACATCGATGTGTTAACTTCGGGTGATCTGAGTATGTCGTGGGATGATGAAGACAAGCCAGAGATCAAACCCTAAAATTCTGTTTGGATATCAATTTGTATGGTATGGTAATAGCTAAATAAGAGTACAATTAATACTGAGTTATGGGGTTTGATAGATTTTAGTCGTGGAGGATTGCCCTTATCATAAGAGATGGTCTGAATTCCGTTTGTGCAGTTGTGACCGTCGAATTTGTAACTATCATATAGTTTGTGGAAGCTGTCCTTTTTAGTATCAGCTTCAGAGGTACGTAGAAGACATATTTAATGTGCCGAATTTGTGTTTGTTTGTATTATTCACTCTCGAAGATGATTGAATTCATTTCAGATTTGGATTGTTAGAGAGAGAGAGAGAGAGAATCAAATGGGGACCTGCTACAGCGAGGTGGGGTGACTAGATATGTGATGGAAGATTCTTGTGGTTATGTATCTTTGTATAGATATATATTCGCCATTTCAGTCTGGATTTTGCTCTGGCTTGTTGCTACTATAATTTCCTCATGTTCCTGGGGCCCTTCTGACTCCTAAATTATTGACAAATAGCGATTGATTTCTTGAGGCCACTGTTTTAGCATCTATATTCTGCAATTCTTTTGACGTATTCAAGAAATTCGAGAGCTTTGATAATTTGTGCTCGTTTTGAGATTTGGAATTTATAACGAGGTAACGTACAATCAAAATTTGAGTTAATAGAACAAGATTTCAAAACCAAACTTAAACAGAGGTTACAAGTATAGTTTTGACACCATATTCCCAGACACGGATCTCCACAAATAAAAAATATAACAGAAAAGAAATTCTGACCTTCAATTGTTTCCAGTATTTAATCCATCCCTATCATATATCAATACATATATGATAGTAGGAATATAAAAACGATAGTAGGGAATAATATATCGATTGGTCAAGAGGCTAGACTAGCAAACAAAATAGAAATGCCAACATAAACAGATACATCAAGAGTTCACTATCTAATTAGGTGCCCCAATAGCTATTTTTCAATAATAATAAAAAAATGGTTGAACCAACATTGCTACTAGTCATTTATAAATTTAATTTTTCAAGAGTTGGGAGAAAGACATTTGAGAATTGAACCAAAGCCATTCATTCACTTGCACAAAAATAAGGAACACCACCTCACTTACAAACATCAGTATCACTGGACTAGCACGAGTTGCAACACAAGGGAGATGTTCTCTCGATCAATGATCTTGAATTAGAAACAAAAATTACATGACGTTGCTCTGAGCTCCTGCAACCTCAAATGTGCATAATAATAATAATACTAGTGAAGTGTCGTATGGTAGTTACTTACACACACTGCATTTACAAAATGGGCATCCCATCCCACGGGATACTTGACCGCAATAACAAAAGAATAGTGTCTACCCTACATAGAATCAAATGAGCCAGTCTTTAACCTTTCCATGCGCGCCTGAAGCCCTGATAGCGCTTTCTCATCCATAGGCAGTATTCCGCCCTGCATACCGCCGTGACCTTCACCAACATTCCCATTTACTTGTATCAACGGCCGGCTTCGTGATTCTGGATTCACTCCACCAGCTGCTAACTGGATGCTTTTCATCCTTTCCCTAATTGCATCTAGGGTTCCATTTGACACTGCAGCTTCAAGTATATAATTAGGTAAGATAAGGTCCTCTAAAAAATAGCAGCAGATAAACTCAATGCATTTAACTAACCACCAGACGGTAATCTGTCATTTCTGGACTCCTCGAAGTTCTGATGTAACCCAGATGGATCATAAGACACTTTGTGGGAGACAGCATTAACAAGCCGATGATCATCTTCAGCAAAAGATGGAGGTAATGAAAAATTTGTGGGTTCACCACGTGTATTCAGGTTTCTCGAGTCATTTAATGGATCCACATTTACAGGAGACAGAGAGCCATATCTTGGAGAAAGGTTAAGCGCTGCTGGTGGAGGAGTGGATAGAGGTACACTCGAGGGAGTCCTTCCTGCAGCTGCATTCTTCTCCATCTGCCAAAAGAATGAAATTAAGCACACATAATAATACGGAATGAAAGGCAGTTGCACCGAACGCATTCGATAAGATGGATGCATACGAACAATATTGCACCACGACCATGATAAATGTTTGATGAATATGGAATGAATGATATGAAGTGGAATTGATAAAAAGAAAGGGACTAACCCTAACCAAGAAAGGAACAAAATCCTAACCTTCACAGCACTTGCTGGTCTGCACTAATATTTCTGGACACTTTGAAAGTAGGGATGAAAGCCCAATTTATAAGACTCTATTAAAGTCTCCAACTTGCACTAAAACTCTAATTAAATAAAGATTCCTAACTCAACTTTTAACTCTAAAAGATAAAACCTATCTCTAAACAAACTACTAACTAGACTGCTAACAACAATAAATAACTAAACAATAATTAAAGATAATTAATCCTACAGCTAGACTGCTGGAAACGATCAGTATCACATAAGAGGCACAGCCAACTGCAGCAAGTAAATTAGAGGCAAACCTGGGCCAATCCATCTCTGATGTATGTTCGAAATGCCTCACTAGCATTTTGCAATTGAGCAAAAATATCAACCTGGGAAAAGATTGAGGAAATAAAAATATAATAAAATAATACAAATGATCACAATATGACAGATAGAAATATAGTAAATATCAAGTCATTTACCGATGTTATACACTGATTACCTGAGGATACAATTGTGTTATGCGATAAAGTTCATACAGACCAATTGAGCAAGTCTGTTTGTCACCAATTTTCTTAAATATTGCAGCCAGTTCTTGCTGTTATAGAGTAACATCAAGAACATAATTCAGAAACTGGAGGGCAGCATGGGGTGAAAAGCAAAGACTAAAAAGAAAAATTGATGACCAACAAAAGACATGGCTGTACCTTCAACTGAGCATCTGCAGAGTGTGCAGCTGGTGCAGCGTTGTTGGCAGTCGAGTCACTCCAGTGAGTCTGCCCAACAGGCCCAGATGGTGTCAGCATTCTTGCAGCTGCCAGTGTCTGCTCAATTTTGTTGAGGGCATGATAGTGAATGAGTGAGCAAATAACCAATGTAAAAAACCAAGTCACAAATAAACACCATAAATACCTGGAGATTTAGATCAATGTAGGCAAGAATGATAGGTTGGGGTTGCATATCTATTGGCACCATGGAAAGATGGCCTTTTATGGCTGTTCCACGTAGTTTAACAAGCTCATGGAGAACAGTTTTAACCATTCGAAGGGGCTTGTCATCAGCTCCAGCTCTTCAATAATTCCATAAGGAAAAATAATTAATGCACATTCTTGTTCCAAACCACAATAAAGTGAAACCAATGCAACAAGATTTAAAAATTTTATTGATACTGTTACGCTTTTCTGTACCTCTTACGTATTTCATCCATTCCTAGTTCTTGCAGATATACATGGATACTCTGAAGGATACGATCAAGATCTACATCGTATATGGTATTTTGCAAAACCTGTTTTACATGAATATTGGAGAGGGCAAGTAATTAGGCTTTACACAGGAGAAGGCAATTGAATACACACATGAAGGGAGAAAAGAGTAGTTTTAAGAACAGAGATGAGAGGGTTTACAGATGCAATACCAAACATCAGTAATACAAATTAAGATACACTACCTTTGTGAGCTTGATCAAACATTTAACAACCAAATCAGAGAATTTCTGATTTCTTATTGCAAGAGACTCATTTGTTGCTGCAGAAGGCCATCTTGATGGATCCAGAGGTCGTAATAGATTTATAAGCACAGCAAATGATGAAGTACGGTCTGCATTATCCTGAACGTGCAATCCGGCCACACAAAGAGGGATTATAAGCAATCTCAAGAAGAGAAAAACACAACTAGTCATGCTTTCCTCATAAATTTAACATCAAAAGTTACCAAAATCTTTAACATAAGAACATTCAGAGCTCTCAAAAGTTGACTTCCATCATCCATCAGTGGAACCCTATCATCCAAAAGCCATAGCAACAGTTCTGTGATGAGACTATCAAGAGTACTCTCCTTGATTGCATAAGCAAGCCTCTTGTTCTGAAAAGTCTGCAACAAAAGCAGTAATAATTTCAGACCTCAATTGACACCCAAATAATCGAAATCAGGATATGACACCTAATCTGTTAAAATGGCAGTCTACTTTGCTTGGTCAACAAGAGTATACTCGTACCTGCATCAAAGTGTTCAGGACATATTTACAAGATCTTGAAGAGGCACCAGTGAGACTAAAGTCAAAAGTCTTCGCAACCTGCTATAACCAATAACAATTGTGAGGTTCTCCAGAAAACAATACCTAAGAGGTATGTCAAGGAAGTAAAAGAATAACTGCCTTATTCGCTAAGCACGAAACAAGTCTATCAGCATCTTTCACTATATCATCCATTGTGCTACCCTCGGGGTCAGCAGTTGCTTGTGCCAATTCATGGCACACGACTTTCATCCCTTCAACAGCCTGCAGGCAAAAAAACAACTATAAGTTTCTCAAAAGAAAGCACCCATTGCCTAACAAAACACAAGATTGACATTGTACAAACAAAACAGGATTAGAGACATCATCAGCTGGCAAAATTATGAAGGAGAAAAAAAAGAAACATTGGATTGGATGAACAAGTTTAAATTCAGCCATAAAAAAGTGCTAATACAATTTTGAAAAACAAAGTAATACGAGATTATGTGAACATAAAAAAATTGAAGGTTATGCCGAAGTCTTAACAGAAGCAATTCTAGACAATACTAGACAGCATCAACCACTCAGTAAAGTAGTCTTGTGAGACCGGCAGGCTATTTGCTTCCTCTGTAATGTACTCACTTTTCAAACTAAAATAAAAATATATGCATGCAGTTAGAATGTCCCCAATAAATTGAATGTTATCCAAAGACCATCCACTAAAAATGTAATTCTCTTTCCCAGATTGATATTCAGAAGTTATCATACTATTGGTTTGTTGGACAACTTTTTTCAAATGCATTAGTGAACAATTAAACATATTTGAACAGATACTTAAAGGGTATTACCACATTAACACAATTACAGAACCCTGATTTTTTTTTTTTAATCTAATATTTCGAAAAGATATTCCTTTGAAAAATAATCCTCATCTTTACCCTATCCCCAATAAGTCTAATAACTCCATTTTGACACATATTCCAAAGAACGTTAAATGTTAACATAAACCTGTTCAGGGGAAACATATTCTATGACTGTCTTAAATGCCAATAGACCTATAGACCCCCAATCAGCTGCTTCTAGTGAAATATGCAAAACCAACATCAAATGAAAGTGAAGTATAATCTTTAAACTTCAACAAAGATGGCAGGCAAACAAGTGGTCCTCATCTTTAGCCCAGTGATAACCACATTTAGCCCCATAACCCAAAAACTCTTCATACATAGGTATTTAACTATACCTGTTCGGGAGAACCATATTCTATGATTTCCAAAGCTTCATTAAAGTCTGTGAGGCCAACACCAGAATAAGCCCGTGGCATTGGTAGTCTGTCTGTGTGGATTTCAGGAAGACCATAGTTCTCCCTAAGAGAGAAATAACAGCAGAAATTAGTAGAAAGCAAACCCATCTATAAATTAATATGAGATAGTGGGTTCAAGGAAAAATAGCAAATCAGTCTGGATAGTGTTGATTATAGACAATTAGTACATAAAAATTTGAATACCGATTGACAGTTGGGATGCTCATAGATCTTGATACTTCCCCACTTTGCTCAGCTGGGTCAGACCTGTGGGCATTAAAAACTAATTACCAGAACTAAAAAGAAAAGGAACAATGAGGTCATATATGTTCTTTCTCATCAAAGTTATCAAAATATTAATATACAGCAACACTATAATAGCTACAATGAATGTCCTGCCTTAACAGAGAAAATAAAAAATATAAAAACTATAAAAACTTTGAACAGATTTGTGGTCCAAAGATACATCATATTTCCAGCTACATTCTAGAGTATGCACGTATATTAGCAATTTCAACTTGTATAAGCTGTTCATTAACTTTTTCTATCACAATATTACTAGGCTCAAGGCTCTAACTGCAAATATAAATTTTAGATGGAACTTATGCCCTCCTTTGAAAATGAGCCTTAGAGTGACCAAAATCATTATGCACGGATTAAACTTGGACTCTAGTTAGTAATAAAAGTTATATCCAACTATGTTGATATTCCCACTTAATGGCGCTCGCAAACTATACAAAATGGACTTCCAGGTAGGTTGAGCTAGGAACTGGTTGAAAGATGTTAAGGCCACACGCTTCTTTTCATGAAAGCTTAGCTGAACGCAGTAAGCTCTTGATCGAAAAAATGCATGTCAATCAATGTTAGGCTAAGAAAACATAATGCAACTGTGCAAGAAAAATCATACACATTGTCCCGCACTGAGCGCCTTAAGGTAGCTCTAGCTTCCCCTGGCCTGCCTTCCTTCCTCTTCTCCATCTCTCGTGCCTAACGATTCACAAAAGTACAAGAACTGTTTTAGTGGAAGAACCGAATGAGAAATAGACGTGAACCTCAATATACTAACCTTCCATTTAAATCTATCATCCAGCATACTTCTTTGTGCCTCAGTAAGCTTCCCGACATATCTCCAAATATCATCACCTATATTATTTGCAGAATTATAAGGAACGAAGTTGATGTTTAAAATAAAAATAGTAACTGTGGATTCACTTATTATTTACAGTACAAATCGAAGTCCTTCCTTATTCAATATTACTTACCACTGAAATGACTACCATAACCATAAAATTCTGTAGCCTAAGAAACACTGGATACCATATAAAAAAATCTAAATGAACAATCCACCAATACATGCATTAGTATGTTATAAACTCACCAAGAATCTTATATCCTATAGCCAAAGTATTCAATGCAGCTTTGCGGGTGTCACCATCTCGTTCGGCAGTTAAACTTGCGACAATTTGCAAGGATTTTAACTGCCCACTTATCTGCCAAGAGGAACACAAGGAAAGATATAGCACACAAAAACCACAAAACACTAGAGAGCGAATGCAATGAAGGATAAACAAGGTTGCTGGTTAACTGGTTACCTCAGCTCCATAGTTATCTAATAAGAATCCAACATGGTCAGCACACTCGATCCTTGTTCTGTTGTTCCTAGA
>JAYDZE010016384.1:0-10083 GCA_034509125.1 Monilaria moniliformis
GCAAGTTAATACAAACAAGACATACGCTTTGTGCCGTGGACGTAGATCAATTACGATCGAACCACGTAAAAACCCTTAGTGTTCTTCTAAATTCTCTGCCCATAATCCAACCCAGAAATCCCCGTTCTATCAACAACCTTATAAAAATATCATCACAAGGTAATATTATCTATCTAACACAAAAAAACGCGCGTTAGTTTTGGAAATGTCCGAGATTTACGGCATAAATCTTGAACACGATCATAATCATTTACGTGCATAATCTTCCATTTTCTAAAACGGTTGAACACATTCTATACTTCATTCCAGCTTCCTTTCGTCTTTTTCCTTCAAAATCCTAGTTTTTGCGGACATTTTTAATAGAAAATACGTTACATCATGATATTGTCTAAATGTGGCCTTCATATTGTTTATGATGATATTGTGTAAACCAAATGATGATATTAAACTACTTGTATGATGATATTTGCATAAGTTACTGTATTATCATAATGCCAATAACATATCATTAAAATGGCAAATCGTTTATCATTATATGTCAGATAAAAATATCTTTATAAGACGAACCACAAATCAACTCCATTCACGAGTAATATATTCAACACAATGTCATTACATAGTTATATTAGTATCATTACATGTGAGAAAAACATATCATCATAAGACAAATCTCGATTCAACGAGATACCCGCGCCATTTATTCAACACACTAGAATATGAAGATTACAGAAGACGTGATCATTTAAAGAAAATAATTGTTAATATCATTAAAATTTCTTAATTTGTGTACAAGCAAAAAACTTTGAATATATATATAGAGTTGTAATAATTTTCGAACCAAAGTTTATTGCAGAACTAAGACTAAATCATGATCGTACATTTTTTAAATCGAATGGCCTGGAATGAGGACATGTGGCAATTTTTTTTACAAGGCTATTTATTAAAGGATATTTTAGTAAATTCAGTTGTATGCAGTTATGGTAAATCCCTATTTTTATGGCAAGTGATTTTTTCTATAATACATATGATAACTACCGTGTATATTTCGGTTTTCTCATATGGTAACTATCGTTTGACCACCTAAGTGTTTTTTTAATGATTAATGGTCAGTTTTTGTATGTTGTTTGAGCAAAATTCGCATTGTTAAGCAGTATATAAATGATATATAAGAAGTTATATAATGCTAAGTTAGACATAGAGGAATGATTTAGCGTCGTCTTTATAATGATATAAGATAAGTTAAATAATGTTAACAAGTTTGCAGAATATATACAGTTAGAGGGCATTTGGTAGTCATGTTAGTATTGTATAGGATAGTTAAACCGTATTAGTATTTAGGATAAAATTTGGATTAGAGATAAGGATAATAATTTTATTATATTGTTTGGTAAATAAGATAGAAAGTAGGATAAAAATAAATAGGGTGTTTGGTAGGCATAATTATATTATAGATAAGGTATGTAATGACTTTTTTACCCTTTTCAATTATAAATATTATTTAATTTTAATAATATGTAATCAATTAATTAATTATGATGAATAATTAATCTGTAATTAATTAATTATGATGAATTCATCTGTTATTATAATGAATTAAGATGTAATTAATAATCTTATTGACTACTAATTATTTAATGATTAGTATCATTTAATTTTAAAATCATCATATCCTTATAAAAAACTGAGAAGTTTTAACTTAACTGATTTTAATTTTAACTTATTTAGTGACTTAATTGTCAACTAAATTTAATAAATCAATTAATACTTAATTAGGGTCTCTTCCCAACCCTACAATTGATGCGATGGGCCGCCGCAGCCACAACAACCACCCCCGCCCCAACCACCGCCCCCGCCACAGCTACTGCCCTGTCCGCCGCAACCTTCACCAACACCACTAAAAACACACACATAATCAACACCCACACAGAGAGAATCGAATCCGAAATGATATGAAAATTGAAGAATGAGCTCAGATTTGCACAAGAATCATCACAGACCCTGCCCAATGTTTAACCGAGAAATTAAGTAAAATAGGCTCAGACTAGAAGAACATCATCAGTGCCTCAACCATTTTCGGCGATCCCAACACAGTCACCCACCACACCCCACCCCAATCATCCTACCAAATTTCTGAACACCCAAAATCGAAAAACCAAAAGAGAACGATGAAGAGGTCGCGGGAAATCAGAAAACCCAACAATAGAAACACCAAAAATGGAACACCCAAAAATGGAACACCCAAAAATGGGACACCCAACATCCACAAAATCGAAACACACGAAGGCTCAGATCAAAACCCCAATCCTCACAGCCTCAAATCATCGAAACCCCAAAATCGAACCCACTGGCAGTCTTGGGACGATGGTTGTGGTGCGACGACGGCCATGAAAAGAATCCCCACTACCGCCGCGAAACCTCTCCACCACTGTCGACCCCATCACATTGATTACTCAGATCCGCCATCAGGCCTATCACTGCCCTTAATCAAGCAATTTTTTTTTCATTCGGTGTGGCTTCGACATCGGTTCAATACAGACGAAGAAGACAAGGGTAACATATGGAAATAAAAGGTTTATCAGTGCAAGACATGGAAATATCGCAGGGGTGAGGCCAGATAGTGTAGCTTAGGTTAACACACTCAAATAGTAAATCTCATGCATACCGAGACAGGCCGTGTTAACAAACACGGATCTCATCTAATATACCAAACAATACAAAAAATACTGTTACAGATAGATAGTGGTTTCCTAACATGAGTAAACCCACAAACTAAAGACCCCCTTAATGGTTTTATTATTGTCATCGCGTTAGGCTTCAATGTTTATTTTTGTTGACACCGAATAAATTTTCTCGTGTAATAATGATTTTTTTAATTTGTAGATGTAGTTATATTTAATATTATATTACCGAGGTCAAAAAAATGTTAAGATGCTATGTCATAGGGAGATATGTTGATATTGTCTCTATAATTTGTATTGCGTCATGTTTGAGTTTTTTTTTTTTATGGTTTTGAATGAATTTTTACATAAGTTTATGAATGATATATTTCAAGATATGTAATGCTAATTTAAACGTATTGAAATGATTATTTTGGTTAATGTGATATGCATCGAGACATATTTAGAGTGTGATTTTTTCGGATTTGTTATAATAATGATTTATTGCCATACTTATGATGATATATTACAAGTTGAATAATGTTAACAAGTTTGCATTATATACAAATAATGTTTCTATCATTACTTTTTTTGCCAACGACGTGTGTTATGACTAGTTGAACTCATTATAATGATCTAATATGTCACAGTAATTTTGATGGTGTCAAGTCAATATGTATTGATGCCGGATTCAACAGGCCCCTAATACTAACTATATAACTCTGGGACCGGGATTGAGCAGGCCCCGCCTTTCATTTGAGTCTCTTGGCCCCATCAGTTGTACGAGGGGAACGTCACTATCGTAGTTAAAATCATCTATCACACGTTGTCATTTACCCCATGCAACATAAACTAAGGTTAACTATAAAGCGGTACTTCGATAAACACCAACAATTACAAAAACTACGTCCAACATTTCCTTTCTTTATACATTTCCCAAAATATCACCATACAAAATATTGAATATCATTACAGAATGAACATATCACCATCATAACAAATATAACACCTCATATGGATATCATTATACAAATCGCATAATATCATCATGTATATAACATCATATTATTTTATAGATACAAAATCATCATAATAAGCATTAAATTTAATTCCAATCAAATATCATTAAAGTTCTAATATCATACCACATATCATTAGATGAGTAACATACAAAATAACATTACACAATTAACTTGTCACAATCACAATAAATATAACACTTCATATGTCATATTATTAAACAACTCACACAATATCATCATGAAAAAATATCATCATCATCACAAATAGTAAAATTTCACGGAGTATAATTTCAGAAATAATATCATCATCACAAGAAGTAAATATAAGTCAGTTCTAATATCATCATAGTTCGTATGTCATACATTACATAAATTCACAAATATCATTAGACGATAAAAATATGGGCCAACATCAGAGATGCCTCATGTTTACTGCAGAGCACAAACAAAATCTATATCAGTCAAGACCATAAATAATTTTGAACACAGTACACATCACAATCAACATGATTCAGGCAAGTAGTCGACGAACTGATGTTATGGAAGTCTAGAGCAAAGCTTTCGCCAGAGAAGAAGCGACGACTGGTTGACCTTTCAAGAGAAAATAATGCTTGTCGCTGAGAGAATATGTAATGATCTTTCGCAACAATAACGATAGGGTTCAAAGGTCGCATCTTTATTCAGATTTTGGCGATTTTGGCAGTGTAACGATCGTGGTGAGATTTCGTGCAAAAATAACTCCACTTCTTTCGCCAACTACGAATTAAAAGGAGACTATTTGAATTATTTGACATTATTACCTTTATGATGATATAGTTTGCACTAAATAATGATATCAGGTTTTCTAAATCATGCTCATCTGTTTTATAATCCTAGAGTCTAGATTAGGTCTTAGTTATGCATTTAGAGAGTGTTCTCACTTTAATGCACTTATATATATATATATATATATATAGAGAGAGAGAGAGAGTTTTGTTAGAGCTATTGATTCTATAGAATTAAGAAATTTTACTAACACTTTGTATGTATTATAATCATGAATTATACAAAGATCAATAATTTAAATTGGTTCTCAATTCATGTTGTAATTTTTAATATGTACAACCCTCTTTAACTATACATATGACTGAATGATCCACTACAAAAAAGGGCTTTAGCGAGCACCGAAATTGATCGCTAATTACTGAGCACCTGCCGAGCATGTGTCCATATTAGTAATCACTTAGCGAGCACGAACAACCGAGTCACAAGAGTGGATAATTCGAAGAGGTTTACCAAGGACAGTGGTGCGTGGTACGTTACCGAGCACGACTTTGCTTGATGATTGTCATACATACCGAGTACTTACCAAGCAACAAGTGCAGTGCTCGACAATTATAGTGCATTGTTAGTGCTCGGTAATTTTATTTTACAGAGCACGTTTAACTGTTTGTTAGTATTTCGGTGCTCGCTAAATTCCATTTATTTTGTACTAATAAGTAATTAATTACCCTATAACTTATACTTGACAATGATAATACTATATGGCAAAAAAATTGAAGGGATTTCAACTTGATCAAACTCTAATATGGACAAGTCAAATAGAGACACATGGAATTCATTAAGTTCAATCTTAAGCATGGTAAGTCATTCCTGTCCTCGGAAAAAAACAAAATGACATATGATGTCACATACACATTCAAATCAAAAGGCAACAAGATTACATTGTGGGTTTGGGGGGACCTCATCATCTTACATATGCACACTCTTTTATCTATGACGTTTCTCACATTTCTTTTTTCTTTTTTTCCTCTTCAAAATTAAAACCACTCTATTATTTTTATACATGAAATTATTCATGATCATTTATATTTCATCACATAAATATACTTCCATATATATAAATTTAGTAATGTGTTTTCACGAGGCTTTTTGCTTCTAGTAAGTAGTAACTCCTTAGTTTTGGTAACCTATATATTATAATAAAATTTGTTAAGAAAATTCTATCCCCATTGCATGTACCTTTAATGTAATAGAATCCTTTTTTGTAGTGAAGAAAATAAGAAAAGGGCCCAAATGGATAAATCCAACTTCGTTCTCCAACTCACTAGATTCCTATTGGAAAGCTACCAGAATGTTATATTTTATTTCAAAATATAAATAGGTATATATCATTATCACCCATCTTTTGATTTAATTTGCTTCAGCATAAAAGTATATTAAATATAAATCAAAGAGTAATATTGCATTTCAAATAGATCGAGATTAACGTTTAGGAAGAAAAAATTCCATGACATTGTACAAATCAACGTTTAGAGTGAAAAGTAAAGTGCGTGATTGCATCTAAAATTGAAGAATCATCCAACCGATAGGAATTAGGTTAAACTAATTAAAATGTTTCAATCGTGAGGGAAAGAATAACACCACTTTGCTTCCTAATTAATTCCGCCGTGAAAAATTTAAATAATTAGGGCAAACTCTATCTCTCTCTCTCTATATATATTAATTTCTTTTTTGAGTAGAATTTATAATAAACTAGCACGACACAAGCAATATGAATATTATCTTAATTAAAAAATATTAGGTAAACTCTAATAATCTTTTTTTAAAATTTATGAGGGTTATTATTAAAAAAAATATTCTGACGACCCTTATATAAATTCATATACGGAGTATTTTTTTTTTCGATTTGGAAATCTTAAGCCCGTCCCCGCCCGTAATTGCCTATACCGAGTACCGGTGTCTAGAAATACTAGTTTTTTTGTTTACGACAAAAACAAAAAATTATTAAAAAACAAAATAAAATAAGATATTGAACAAAAATAAAACAGTAAAGCCGTACCAGGGACACGACTTAATTCTTTCCGTATATATGCGGAGATTCGTTATCGTGTAATGCATCTCTTTTTTTATTTTCTTATTTCATTTTTATTTTTTATTTAGTGCTTCTCAACATCAATCGCTCTCAAAAGCAATCCCCCTCAAAAAAAATATATATATCTTACTTATGAATTATTAATCCCAAACACAAGTGTATCTAATCTCGATCAAGACATTCCAAACTTAATCCCACCAATCCATTCCTACGTTTTCACCCCACCCCACCCCACCCCACCCCCTCAAGATCTGTATATAAATAATCCCCATGCACTCTCCATTTTCCCCACAACCAACACCAAAACAAACCCTACTTCAAATCAATTCCTCCAACTTTCTTGCAAGCAAGCATCATCTCTTACAACTTCAATCAAATCGAAATCCAAAAATAAAATGGATAGAGTGAGCAAAATGGTGTCGGAAAAGCCGGTGGTGATCTTCAGCAAGAGCTCCTGCTGCATGAGCCACACGATTAGGTCTCTCTTTTCCGATTTTGGGGTGAATCCGACAGTCTACGAGCTCGACGAGATCGCCCGGGGCCGAGAGGTGGAGCAGGCGCTGTCGCGCCTCGGCTGCAACCCTACCGTGCCGGCGGTGTTCATAGGTGGTGAGTTTGTTGGTGGAGCCAACGAGATCATGAGCCTTCATCTCAAGAGGTCCTTGAAGCCCATGCTCAAGAGGGCTGGGGCCCTCTGGGTTTGAAATTATACTAGCTATATATAATTTTATATACAATAACAAATAAATGCAATTTTTTTTGTTGCATTTTTGGATCTTTTTCTTTTTGTTTTTTGTGTTGAGTGAGAGTGGGAGTAGTTAGAGAGGGAGGTTTTTTGGGCTCTTGAGTTTAGAAACCGTGGCATTATAGTTTACTGAATAATTAATATGTACCCAGTTAATTATCAGCTTTTTTTAGTAAAGCTGTACACTTATGTTTGCAAATGTTGTTAAATAATATATGAAGTGTTATATTTCCCATATTGCTGCTTCGGTGCTTTTCTTTATTTTTTTTATTCGAGTTTTACTGGAAATCCACTGCTGAAAAGTGTGATTGATACATTTTTGAGTCATAAAATTGGATGTTCTGCTATAAAAAGCGATTGTTACGCTTTTGGAAAAGTTGAATCCCAATATGTAAAATAATTTAGTTCTGAAAAGTTTATTTAATTAATTTATAGTTCTTTTTGACTTATTATTATATAGGATTAGTTAAAATAATGAAGACTGTGACAAAAATCTTTATTTTGTTTTTCACCTCCAGGAGAAAACGTGGTGATCTAAAAGCAGCTGAATAATCCCATATAATAAGATAATCCAGAATATATGCCCCGTCATTATTAATTGACTTGTGCATTGTGATTAACTATACTCTTATCTAGAAGAGAATCTGATGTCATCGGCATTTATACATAACATAATAACATAATAACATGTGTGTGTGTGTGTGAGAGAGAGAGAGAGAAAGACTTTTACGTGGCATAATTGATATATGGAATACGAGAGTGATGGCATGTTTACTCACACATTAATATGAAATTAATATCCCATAAGAGTAAGGTATTCTGCTGGCAACCTCAACTATGTTGTCAAGTTGACACGAACAATTTTGTTGGGAGAAAAAAATTAAAAAATTGTGTGTGATCGTCATCGATCTCATAAACCACTAATCCAAATTAACTTGTATTTAATAACATATTTTTGTTTGTTTTGGTATTTGATAATTTTTGAATTTAGATATCACTACAGATTTTGATTCGTATAACAGTTTCACACAAACTTTTTCCGTAAATAGTGACGTAATATTTGGTATAGATTTTTAATGTACATTTTGACCCTCTTTTTGTACATAAAAATTTAATTGATGGAATAGCTGAACTAGTTCATAACCACATATTATCAATTCAATTTTTCACCAACGATCCACGTAACTGAATATAGCTTGAAATTAATGTCGATTACAACTTGAAATTGCAAATCGACATTTCTCTTTATCATAAAACTAGAAAAAGGAAGAAGATTTTTTCGATAAAGAAAAGGCCGCAAGCCGACAAGTGGCGAGCAAACACTCCAAAAAACAACACTATCGAACGCGAAATTCACAAACCGACACTAGTCTAGAGCAAAGAAGACTAACACCAGCAAAGACATTTGGAGGACACACTCCCTCGGCCAAAAATTCAAAAAAAAAAAACGCAACAGTCGAGAAAAATAAATAAATTATACTAAAATCATAATCAAGAGTGACGGGTTGGATTACACATTGTGGGATTGGATTTTACGGCGGCTACATATCACAAGTAGTATTTGTAGATGAGCTAAGGACAAAAACATAGGCCATGCTTTCAAGTACCATTGAAAAGGCAAAAAAAGTATAATCCGATTTTGATCTCAACATAGGGAATCATATGATTCAGCAAAATCTTGAACAAGATTTAATTTGGTAGAATAATTAAATAAAATCAAGAATAAGATTTATATAGAACCATAAAAATGTTAAGTCTATGTCAGTTTTCTCAAGTAGCATAGAGTGATATAGATTGATACACGTAGTTTCTTATCCACATCTTTCTTGATAATCAAACATCTCTCTTTTTTTGCAGGTTATGCTATTTGTGTGCAAAGAGGCATCTTCAGATGTTCCTCACTCACCTTTTCCTATCATTTTCTATGAGTTCGGAGGCATTTTCAGTTATATATATTATTTTGATTTAATTGTTGGAAACTAATTTGGAGATTATAATATTTTAATTACAACACCATATTTTAAGTTTTTATAATTACATTATTTCATCAAGAAAACAACGTTGTTTTAGTGGTGCCCGAACAAACTTTGATTATAAAAAAATAGGATTGTTATGTTTTATTTAAACTTCACTCTAGTCTTGACCAGAATTTTCATGTAATTAACTAGGTTTATTTTACTCGATGACTTATATACACCACACGTGAATACTATATGTATATAAAATTAACAATTTCTTTCAAAAATTGTAGAGTGAGAAGTAAAGACAAAACTATATGACACATAGTAGATGGGAATCATACAAAAGTAAAACTAGTGACACATAACAATCTTGATTATCAAGATCAATCCGACGCAAATGAAATGGGTCCTACCTAGTAAATAACACGTGGGTTTGATAATATTCTTCTGATTTAATTTTTACTAATCCAGAAACTATTAAATCCAAAATTAAATTTAAAAAAAAATGAGAGATTCATTGTATCTCAGTATAGCAAATAAAAATGGTGATAATGAGAGTGCATACATGGGATGCTCAAAACCGCACTCGTTCACAATATTTCTCCAAACCTACAAACTTTGACATATATTCTCTCCTTTATATACATATAAAAGTTGTACATGTATATCGCATCATCTTCCACACACACACCCACATGTGTTATTGTGTGTTGTATGAATGGAGAAGTCACTACAAAAAAAGCGGCGATTAGCGAGCAAAATTTACCGAGCACCCGAATGCTCGAAAAATATCGATCATTTAACGAGCATTTTACGAGCACATAAAGAATTTACCGAGCGTGTA
>JAYDZE010016395.1:0-10082 GCA_034509125.1 Monilaria moniliformis
TGAGCAATAGATTATGACATAATTTATACGACTTCACCTAAAAATTGAGAGAACCTACTTCAAGCTACAAATTCCATAATACTATGTATTGGAATGGAATGGCTATTCCTATACTAATAGGAATGGTGATTCCTATTGGAATCGCGATTACGAAGAAAAAATCTAACCAAGCAAATGAATGAAATGGAGGTCGTAATGGTCATTCCATTCCCACCCCCAATTCCATTGTACCAAGTATGGCATAAATGTTTGGATTTTGGGTTAACTCAGCGGGCTAATCGGGTTAAAAACTAACGATGAAAATTAACCTGTGTAATTTTTATTTTAAGGATCCTATATTTATAATATATAAATATATACAAAAATTAAAGATATAAATCATATGACAAATATAAAATTCAAAGTCTAAAATATTTCAAAAAAACAGTAAAATTATGTAACATAAAATTAACGATAAATTGTTCAACAATAGCTTAGCCTCGTAGAATCAAAGTGCCTCATAGATGAATCAAAAATACTTGAATAACATTTTTTTTCTAAATAGATAATCTTTGGAGCTTCAACTTGATTATTCACTTCGAGCTCATAATCTTCAAACTCTTCTTCATCTATTGAAAAAGTTATAATATTAAAATATAATATAGTTTGATAATTTAGAACTTTATAACAAAAATAAAATTTTATCATCAAAATATCCATGCAATCAATTACGTATGCAAATAAGAGCTTGTACTTTTTAGAGAATGAGTTTATTTATGTATTTGTTAACACATCCTCCAATACTAAAATAATATTTTGATGGTGCTGTTGTTATATGAATGTTAAGCACATCACACGCCATCTTAGCAAATTCTCCAAAGCGAAATGCATAATCTCTCTAATGCTTAATGATAAAAATTATTTGTATTTATAGAATGTAGAATGTTTAATTGAAGAAATTAATAATTCAATTCAGATTTAACATTAGATAAAAAAATATAATTTATGATTTGTAAAATTAAAAGGAAACATAAACACATTTCAATAATTTTTAAAACCTATTTTAGAATTCATAATATTTCTTATAATGCATTTCAATTTTCTAATTCGTTATCTATTATTATATTATATTATATTATATTAGTAAAAATCTAACATATATATACATTATAAATAAATTGGATAGTTAATTATATTTTATTTTGTATAGTTATTCATTTTATTAAAATTAACATTAAAGTATTGAACTAGTTAGCAAACAATCTGCAAGAATAGACAATAATTGCACATAGGTAACATGTCCAATCCATCGAATTTCGGATTAGCCCTGATTAGATACAATTACATGTCCAATCAATCGAATTTCGGATTAGCCCTGATTAGATACAATTAATTGAATAAGAATTTTATTGGGTTAAAGATTTTCAACTCTAGTCCTCTAAATTTAGCGAGTTATTCAAGTCAGCTCGGAAATTTTGAAACATCCCTATCTATACGTGCGTGAATGTGTGTTTCACTTTAATTCTTCTTCTTTGAGGAAAACGTGAAAAGCAAAACGGCTCCCCACTTTATATTTCTTTAATTTGGGCCCATCGGCTGGTTAAGTTAATTAATTAAATAGTGATATATAATAATTAATTCTTAATAAAGGTGATAAGCATCAAATAGCAACTGCTACGAAATGCAGGTTCACATCTCGAGAAGCGAGATCGCATATAATAAAATCCCAAAATATATAAATGAGAAAGTTAATTGAAGATTTCATTACTAGGTCTCTATTCCCTTTTTACTTATTTTAAATGCGTTTCCAACTTTTTCCTTAAGCTCCAATAATAGAGCTTCATAAAATACACAAAAACTCAAGTGCGTGCAGCCATATACTGTACACGGATCGGATCAGTCCAGACCTAATCTGAACCCAGCTTCAAATTCGAACCTGAATTTGAGTTCGAACTCAATTTATGACTCAAACTCATAACTTATTTTATAAAAATTGTATTTGTTATGATTAAAATAACACTAATATTGAATAAAATAAATATTATGAAAGTTCTTATTGTTACATAAAAATGATTATATTAAATATTATTATTTATATATATAAAAATTATTGTTTAAAAAATAAAATAAAATTGATTCAGAATCAAGACCGAATCCAGCCTGACCACGCGCATTATAGAACGTATCAAATGTTAAGTGGTCGTTGTTGTTTTTATCATATATGATAAAATTCATTATAATCAAACATATTACATTTTATTTTATATTTACTAATAAACTAGGCCTATGAAAACTAAGCCCTCACACTGAAACTGATAAATTTGTTGGTTATTAAATTAATGATTTTTTTCTGGATTTTGTTCTTAAATATTTAATTTCGCAAGTCGTTTTTTGGGGGCTCCGTGACCCAATAATTTTCTGTAAGAAAGTACAAAATGAAAACGAGGGGTGTAAATATGATAATTTCAGACTGAGTTTTCAATACATATTGAACTCTAGATTTAGATTCTCCAACTGTAAAAACTAAAAAGAAAAAATATCTATAAGATTCCTTTTAGTTTCAAAATGAATATTGAATACCTTCATGCTGGATCTGATATTAAGTATTTAAGGAATCCCAAGTTCAAAAAAGTTGTAAACTTCCAACAGAAAAAAAAGATTAAATCTTTAATGAAGACTTAAGGCATTTATGTGACCCTAAACAAAAATAGTTAGACATTTATGTTACACTTAATTATTAATCAAACGAAATTCTAAATAACGACAAAATTTGCTGACAGAGAATATAATCGAAATAAGTACAAGTATCCGTCTTCAACAAAAACGGCATCTAAAAATATTTTAGGCTATTTCTATAATTTTAGTAAACGGCATTGGGTTTACCTTTGAATTGTTTATTGGTTAAAACTTGCTTAATTGTACCTATAAATCTTGACCCTTCACTATCCCAAGCTTTCTTGTTATATGAAAGTTTGAACCGTCAAAAAACAGCTTTATTTTATTCAGTGAAGGGAAGGCTAAAAAAATAAAATTTGAAACTGTTGCATTATACGTTACAGAAAAGGCAGGCTCAAATTATATAGATTTTAATCCCTTAAAATAAGTAACTTTTTTGTAGAGGCAATTTAAGTAAGTTGAGATATTGTTAAACTATGATTATTAGCTGTTACGTAAGGGTTGTGCTTCCACTTTAAACAAAAAACAGTAAATAAAAACTAATCCAAATATTTCTCATAGATACATAAAATAATATATAGAAAAACCCATAAACCTAATTTTGAACACCCAATATAGAGGATAGCTGCTTCACCAATCCAAACTCACATAAATTTCTCACCACGCAACAACTTTAATTCGTCAAAAAGGTGTCCTTTCGCAAAGCTACCAAAATTGAAAAAGTATATATTTCTTGATTTTTTTTTAATATTGCTTGAATTAGATATACACATTTAAAAAAACAGTTAGAGATGTGAGAGTCACTTTCAGTATCTTCAAGAGTCAACTAATAGCAGAGTAAATTCAGCCAAACATGAAGAAGACTTTTCAATAATCCACACAGAAGATCCATATATATTATCTATTGTCTGCTTGAAGCACACGTCAACACGTTCCCCTGCTCTCTCTCTCTCTCTCTCTCACACACACACACACACACACACTAATACGTGGAGCACTGCGTGTGTGTGATGTGCGAGATCACTCCGAGAATTAAACTAAACTCAAACAAACGAACTTAAGGCACACAAAAGACCATCCACAAAGAAACGAAGTGAAAACCACCTACTCACACGAACCATATCTCACTTACCTCAACAAAAAGAATTAGTTTTCAGTGTAATAAATGGAAAGTGGAAGTTTCTTTTCTGGGTCACAAGCGAAATATTCCACACACTCTTTATGCTTCTCTGGTTTCATTTCCAAGTGCCTATAAATAATATTTGTTGTCATTACATCATCACATGTTGGTGATTTTATTTCCCCTGATTGTTCTTTCTCTCTGGAGGTTGTTGAACTGTGGCACATTTTAGGTACTATCCGAATAAATTATCCATTTATGTGGTTGTGTTGTGTATATAATTTCCTCTGTGTGTGTGTGTGTGTCAGTATGTTTTTTGTTGGGAGTTCTCTACTTGGGAGGGTGGTTTGGAGAAAGGATCATGATTGAAATTCTTGAATTTGCAGCGGGCATGATTTTCTTGAATTTCTGAGGGCATTTTCCATGGATCTTGAAACTGGGTTTTATCAGAATCATGTAAAGGTGAGTTCTTTTAGTTGTTTTTGTCAATAAAGTTGCAATCATTGAACAATTAGAGCATTTTTTCTCATGCCATTGTTTTTAATATAACTGGATTTTTTGTATTGGTGGATTGCAGAGAGAGTCTTGGAGAACTGTATTTACATTGGCATATCAGAGTTTAGGTGTAGTGTATGGGGATTTGAGCACATCGCCATTGTATGTGTACAAGAGCACTTTTGCCGAAGATATCGAACATACTGAGTCAAATGAGGAGATTTTTGGAGTTCTATCTTTCATATTTTGGACATTGACTTTAGTCCCTCTTCTGAAGTATGTGTTCATTGTGCTGGGAGCTGATGACAATGGTGAAGGAGGCACATTTGCATTATATTCACTCCTATGTAGGCATGCCAAAGTCAATTCATTGCCTAGTTTTCAGTCGGCCGATGAGGATTTGTCGACTTATAAGAAGGATATAACGAGTCCTGCACCGTTGAGTTTTAGGGCAAAGCTCAAATCCACTTTGGAGAAATACAGAGTGTTGCAGAGTGTTTTGCTTCTGTTGGCTTTGCTTGGTGCTTGTATGGTGATTGGAGATGGCATATTGACTCCGGCGCTTTCTGGTATTACCTCACACTTTTCGTTGAATTATGCAGCGTTGAGTCTTTTGGAGATTGTTGGCATCAATGTGAGTAATCATTTTGTGATGTTATTGCAGTTTTCTCGGCCGTTTCCGGTGTTGAACTTGCCATGGCTAAGGAGCATCATAAATGTAAGATCGTGGATCCCTTGAATTGAAGTTTAGTGTAACGGCTAAGTAGTAGTATCCACGCCTTTGGAAATGATTCAGAATGACTAGTGACGTGTGAACAGTGTCCATGTTTATGGTTTTCGTTTAGGATTGGGAAATGATTTAGAATGAACAGTGATGTGAATAACATCTTCTGATTCTTTATCTGAAAATGCCCATTTTGATCAAAATATCAATCCGATCTTTCTTAATTGGTTGCTGTCACAATTTGCTGCTTCAAAATGTAATGATATGCTTCAACGAACATCAGTCGCTAAATGACTTGTTTGCCGATGGATGATGCTTTTAAGCATTCTGGCACGGATACTATTGGAATATGGTTGAAACTTGAAACATATTCGACCAATAGAAGTAAATGTTTCTTATCACCGAAGAAGATGATGAATGTAGACAGACCGTTTTACTAATCACAGATATTACTGGAACCAACAAAAAGTTTCCTATAATATACTTATTATTTAGAACCTGGATATCTTATTTTTATGAGTAGTTAAACACATAGCTACAAAAATCAGCAGTCAAGATTCAAGAAGTAGTTTTTCATTCTAATCTTGCAGATAAAGTGTTTGATTCTGTACTATCAATATTTACATGCTAAGTCCTTTTCTGATGCCGGCATGTTTATTTGATACATTATTATGATTCTCTCTTAAAACAATAGTTAACACATTCCTGCACTACTCAATCCGATAACTTGCAGATGTAGAAGTCCCCGTTGCTTGTGTCATACTGATAGCCTTGTTTGCCCTTCAACATTATGGCACCCACAGGGTTGGATTCTTGTTCGCACCTGTGGTCATAACATGGCTCTTGTGCATCAGTGCTATCGGTTTATACAATATTTTCCACTGGAACCCTCATGTGTATCAAGCTCTCTCGCCGTACTACATGTATAAATTTCTCAAGAAAACCCAACGGGGAGGTTGGATGTCGTTGGGGGGAATTCTACTGTGCATCACAGGTAAAAATATCTAAGTACTTGGCGTAGATTTTTTCCTTTCCTTCTCGAGATTTTCCTTAACACTTGGTTCGAAATTTCCAGGTTCAGAAGCGATGTTTGCAGATCTCGGGCACTTCTCTCAGCTGTCGATAAAGGCATGTATACTGTTGTCTCTAATCTGGGATAATCTTTTGAAACCATTTCAATTTACATCACAATATAGTGAAAATGATGGCTTGTCTAACATTTACTCGTGTGAAATTGCAGATAGCCTTCACATCCATCGTCTATCCATCACTGGTCCTCGCATATATGGGGCAGGCTGCTTATCTTTCCATGCACCATGATTTTCAAAGTGATTACCGTATCGGCTTTTATGTGTCTGTACCTGGTACTAACTTTAACCGCTGCTCTTCAAAAGTATAGGAATATACGTGTAAAAAAATTCCTCTCACGGATTATATCTTCGTTTTTGTCTTAGAGAAACTAAGATGGCCGGTGCTGGTGATTGCTGTTATGGCTGCGGTGGTCGGAAGCCAGGCCATTATAACCGGAACCTTTTCCATCATAAAGCAGTGTTCTGCTCTAGGGTGCTTCCCGAGAGTCAAGATAGTGCACACGTCGTCAAATACGCACGGGCAGATATACATCCCGGAAATCAACTGGATTTTAATGGTCCTATGTTTGGCTGTCACCATCGGTTTTAGAGACACTAAACGGCTCGGTAATGCTTCAGGTACGACACAAGTAAAAGACCATGTAAAGATGCCTATGTTGATCTTGACTAGTCTTTCTCTTTTTTATTTGATTTTCTTGATTTCTTATTTTCGTTTCCGATCAGGTCTAGCAGTGATAACTGTCATGCTGGTGACTACGTGCTTGATGTCTCTCGTTATCGTTTTATGCTGGCACCAGAACGTCCTTCTCGCCATCTGCTTCGTCTTGTTCTTCGGGCTGATCGAAGCCTTATACTTTTCAGCGTCTCTAATAAAGTTCCTTGAAGGAGCATGGGTGCCTATCGCTCTATCGTTAATCTTCATGATAGTGATGTGTGTGTGGCATTACGGAACACTAAAGAATTATGAGTTTGACCTCCAAAACAAGGTCTCCGTAGACTGGCTCCTCAGCCTGGGTCCTAGCTTGGGCATTGTGCGTGTTCGTGGGATAGGCCTCATCCACACGGAACTCGTTTCCGGGATCCCGGCCATCTTCTCCCACTTCGTCACCAACCTCCCCGCCTTCCACCAGGTTCTCGTGTTCCTTTGCGTCAAATCGGTCCCCATCCCCCACGTTAAACACGAGGAGCGGTTTCTCGTCGGACACATCGGTCCGAGAGAGTACCGCATCTACAGATGCATTGTCAGGTACGGCTACCGCGACGCCCACAAGGACGACCTGCAGTTCGAGAACGACCTTGTGTGCAGCATCGCTGAGTACATCCGGACTGGAAGCACAGGATTGAACGGTAAGGACAAGGGCGTGACGAGACCGAACGAAGACATGATTGTGGTCGGGACGCCTTCGACTCATCTGCACGGGGTCCAGTTATATGAGGACGATGGCGCAAACCCAGACGTGGTCGGCGCGTCGGAGCTCAGGGAGATACAGTCACCTCCGGCCCCGGCCATGAAGGCAAGGAAGAAGGTTAGGTTTGTGATCCCGGAGAGCCCGAAGATCGACCGAGGGGCGCGTGAGGAGCTGAGGGATCTGATGGAAGCTAGGGAAGCTGGCATAGCCTATATCTTGGGGCATTCATATGTGAGAGCTAAGCAAGGGTCAGGTTTGATGAAGAAGATGGTAATAAATTGTGGTTATGATTTTTTGAGAAGGAATTGTAGGTCCTCTACTCTTGCTATGAGCTCACCTCATTCTTCAACATTGGAAGTGGGAATGGTGAATCATATATGAGTCTTCTTGGTTTGAGTTGCAGAGAATGTCTTAACAGCTTTGTACATATTTTATTAATCCTTTTTGTTTTGTTTTCTAATAGTAGTAGATAGGAAGTTTTACATCTGTTGGCTGAGGATGAGTTAGTCAGAAAAATCTAGTATGAGCTGATGACATTTTGATCAGATTACTAGTTAACTACACACTTCTTCCAATTTAAATTCTGTTTTTTATACTCTCTTATAATTCATCTTATATTAAGTGGAAAATTATTGAAACAAATTGATGATAAGTATGAAATGTAGACAGAATTGATGTGAGTATTATCATCATGATTCATGTGGAACAGTTTTCAAACAGCAGTTGCTAATATATTCAGATTACATACCTACATTTAGACTTTATTCACTGTACGAAGTCACGGGCCTCTAAGTTCAATATTGGGCCTATGTGTTTTGGGCTGATTATAATAAGGACATTTTTATTCTTCAATACATGAAATGATAAATGTTATTTTAAATCTTTAATTGTATTCATATTATTAAAAATATCCTCAACTACGCGAAATATAATATTAAATCCCAAACTATTGATTCTGTATCATAAATATCATGCGTCCATCTTTCGGCCCCTGAAATCTTGACGTAGCTCGCCAAATACCTCTGTATAATTTATATTTTTATTTTGTATATGACATGGCATAAAAACAACGTTGTTTTGTGCTCAAATACTTTAAAAATGACAAGTTACATCAAGATTCCGGTGCCGAAAAAATAAACGCATGGTATTTTTGATACAAAGTCGATAGTTTGATGTTTAATTAAATATTGCTTATAATTAGGACATTTTTGATAAAACATGTGTAGCTGACGATTTAATATTGACATGTATATGTCTAATTTTAGAAAATATGAAAATGACGAATCTTGTAAAATTCACACGACAATTAGGCCTACATAAAATGAGCATAAAGAGAAATATTGTTCGAAACTTAACAAGAATATGCAATGTATTACATAATTAATTGATTGTTGATATCACCCTCTCGCTCACATAACTCAAATACAGTAACATCGATCTTCCTTAAATATCCATCTATGTTTTTGTGACCCCATTCAATCGATGGTTGCACCAGAGATAAGCTTGTCTACTTGCATGCAGCAGAGTATACCGCGATATTGTCGTCAACCTGATGAAACTGCTATTCAAATCCGGCCACCACCAATTTCAGTGCATTCTTAATTTTGGTCTCGGTCTTTTCAAAGGAGCTTTTGGCGTCCCAAGTTCAATAATATTTATTATATATCAAACAATCATTTATTACAAGTGAATTTAAATTCTGTCATGGTAAGAGCGAGATTTATGGGCGATATTTACATATCCAACATGATCAATATAACCGTTAGCTTATTCAACAAATCATGCATTGAGACAAACAAAATTATTAATAATTTTTGCGAGGGCCAGTTTTGAAATTTTATATTATCGATTGGAAGATGATTAAAAATTCAATCCAAGTTGTGATTAGGTAGGAGACGAATTATTCTGTTACAAGCAAATAATTAATTAAATATTATCATTTTTGTCAATCATGCATTTCGTTCAAACCAAACAGACTCCTGTGAATCTTAATATGTAAATCTTGAAATCTGAATTTCGTATTTATTACCAATGAGTTTATGAAATAACGAATTGTTAATATATTAGAAGCAAATAAATAAATAGCTAAAACTACCAAGTAAATGAAGACTAAGGGGGTGTGGAGGTGAGGTTGCAAGCTCCTTAAAATAATTTCCTTCTTATCTTATCCTACCTATTCATATGATAAATTTACAACCATATACAGAGTCACCATTGGCCTTAATAAACAAACTTCCATATACAAAATACAATGACAAATGGTCATTGGAGATATAAAAATTCGTTACTAAACGCGCGCGGATATTTCCTTGAACGTCCATGGAATTTCACATACAATATTTTTAGTATGCACGTCGCTTTTAATCAGACGCAGTCTTCATTGAACCAGTCGGCTGCCCCAGAGTCTTCAGTTTCGTTTTCAATGGAGTTAAACTTTCAAATGAATGGTCGCCCTTCACACTATTTTCAACCACAAGAAAAATAATAGATTATGGATTTGTACTCGAAGTTGATCTTCAGATTTTAGCATCAACACAAAAACATATGTTTCGATCATTAAAGGAAACATAGAAATTTAAACAATAAAT
>JAYDZE010016406.1:0-10082 GCA_034509125.1 Monilaria moniliformis
GAATTTATATATAAAATTGAAGAAAAAAATTGAAGTAAAAAATGATAAAATGATAAAAATTGAGTTGTGGTTGATTTGAGGTTGAATTTTTTGGGGCTGGAATAATGGTGTTGTGGCTGAAAAGCAAAATGCTGACGTGGCAGCTGAAAATTGAGTTGTGGCTGGATTTTTTAGGGTTGGGTTAAGTATGCCCTTAGGATGGTTAACTTGCTTCTATGCATGAGCAGCTCATGCAGCAACTCCAACAATAGCTAGAGCTTGTGCAGCAACAGCTCATTCATTAGGCACTTGCACGGCAACAAGCGGAAGGGACACCTATTCGGGATATGTTCATTCATGGCCTATTCATGGACCTCCTGGTGGACCACAAATTGAGGCCAACAATATTGAGCTCAAGCCAGCTCTAATCTCTATGGTTTAGTAGAATCAGTATAAGGGATGAGCGCATGAACATCCCAACGTGCATCTGGCTAGGGCTTTCGAATCGGATTGCGGGTACCGAGTATTACATGTTCCGACCCGATACCCGCAAAAAAGAGAAAACGGGTCGAGGTCGGGTATTAAAAGGCATGATGGTTCGGGTATAGGGTAATACCCGCGGGTATGCGGATATACCTGATCCTACCCTAAATGATTATATATATATACCTAAAAGTTCTAAACCCTAATTTCTACTCACAACCTGCACCACTCAACCTCTTTTCTCTCTCAACCTCTAGTTGTTCCTCTCCCTTGCGCCTCTTCTATGCGCATCTCTCCATCCTCCATCTCTCTTCTCTTAACTTTCGTCGTTGCCTGCTCTTATCTATTGCGTTATGGCCGCTGCCGACTCCACCCCCAATTCTAGCTTCTCTACTCGCTCTCTCCTCTCTCCCACATTGTGGTCGTCGCTGACTACCCCCAACTCTAGCTTCTCTACTCGCTCTCTCCATCTTCTTCTCTCTGTCATTCTCTCGTAGTCGCACCACCCTCTCTCTGCCTTGCACAACAATGGCTGCCATCGCACATGAATAGTCGGCAAGCGCTGACATCGGCCTCTTCACTTCCGTAGCCGCCGTGAGATCCTCCAAATGAGTCAAATCGAACCGCGAGATCACTTAAATCGAACCTCTTCTTCACCTTTGTAGCCGCTATCGGTAAGCATTGCCAGCTCTCAAATTTCAGCCACCGGCCACTGCCGATTTCAGGTGCGGGTACCCAAAGGCATCGGGTACGGATACCCGCTGTGGGTATTAGGGTACCCAAAATGCTTAGTCATGTCGGTTTCGAGTATGCCAAAGGGGATTTTGCAGGTGCGGGTACATGAAAAATCGGGTGCGGATAGCCGCGTGTACCTGATTTTGCACCCCTAGATTTAGCACAATTTCTGGAAATCGGTAACACGTGTAAAGGTCAATTGAGTCTCAGATGATACCATTCGGATACGACTATTCTCGTTCTCCTTGAGGGATAAGGCCAAATAATGGTACCAAGCGTTGGCACCTGGATCAATGGCTAGTTGGGAGATTTGGAACACAAGTTTCTAAATAAATTCTTCCCTCCTGGAGTGAGATTGAAGCTAAAAGTATAAATCACTCAATTCTAATAAAGAGATCAAGAATCCATTTATTACACTTGAAAAAGATTAAGGAGACTGTTGAGGAAGTGGCCGAATCATGGCTTTGGAGAAGATCATCAGGTCTGCATATTTTATCATGGATGGATATTCTACCTTAGTAGGGAATGATGATATCTAGGTCATCCACAATCTTACCACTATCTCATCATTTAACTTGCCCTATTCATTAGCTTCATTCATTTTTTCCCTCGTTACTTAACACCACTACCCTATCATTATCTCATTTCATCACTTTCATTATTCGTGGGTCTCATCTCTTATTTTCTTAATTCTTTCTTATTTCATATAATGTGCAATAGTGTATATATATCTGTCCTAATTAAATTGATATGCGAATAATCGAATTATAAGAATTTCATTCAAATAAAAAAATACATAACTGCAATAATAAAGATTACATAATTAAAATTAAAACAAAACTACAACTACATTACGAGAGTCTCAATTTCTCATCGAGAGCTTTCAGAAATCAGAGGTGCTTTTGTAGTTTAGTCTCGTTCGTCTGAGACATGTCTTGGTTGTAGGCTTTGAAGTAAAAATTATAAATCACCGATTTATTCACATTTCGAAGTTCCTCGTGAATACATTTGAGATCGTCCGAGGTCGTGGATGTACTGCTCGTGGTTGTTGTATTTCCCTTTGCTTTAAGATTAGTCGTCTTTTGTCCAATTGGACGACTCTTATCCAGCTCCACACCAACACTCTCACCCGCCTCGTCACTCGGAACAGGGTCGGGCGAGCCGCTGGTGGAGAATCGGTTGTCGACATTCTACTTTGTTCTCTTTGATCCGGTCTCTTCTCCATTGCCTGCCCATTTTTCGTTGCGCCTAACATTCTCTCAAGTCTTCATGTACTTGAAAGACATATTGTTCTTCGCCTGATAACTGGTTATCGTCTCTCTTAGAATATATGTCTCACTAGCACCGCTCCTCTATCGTGACACCAAGTTATTGTAGAGGACACGTAATTTCGGGATTTCTGGGTTTACCCTATCGTAATGGGCAAAAAACATGTGAAATATGCACTCCGGGACGCCTATTGGGCATACCGCGTTGTACATGTTCTCAACTTTCAACCAAACCGTCTTTGTTTTTTGTTCGTTACCAACGATTGGATCTTCACTGATATCTACATAAACTTCAAAGATCCACATGGTTTCCTCTGTTGTGTCCTGCGCTCGTACATCGCAAACCTTGGTGAGAATCCCCACTTCTTCGGTGGATTTGAAAATTTAAATATTGTCGAGACCTTCGGAGATGAAGAGTCGTGGAACGCTTGGGAAGATGAGGAGTGTGATCATTGAGTAGGCATTTCAAAGAGGGTTGGTTTTTTTGATCGAAGAAGAACATGAGAGTGTTTAGGAAGAAGCCATATGCTTTAAGCCACTCGGAGATTATTTTTTTATAATGCGACATAGTGGAATTTTGGGAAAAAAGTAGAATAAATCGAGAATAATGGGACAATTTTGAAGAAAAATGAAAAGAAATTTGAAGAATTTGAAAAAGATGATGATTTTGAGATGTGAATGAAGTGGGAAAGAACTAGGGTATATATAGGAGGTGTGAAAAAAAAATTAAGTATAGCCAACGGCTAGTTTAGAAAGAAAAAAATCTACCAAAAAATGGTAATAAAAGAAGAAATTTCGATTAGAAAAACAAATAAATTCGATGACAATTGTGCCGCATGCTCCATGCTATTGGCCAAGGCGCCTGCGTACGGTGCACGCGCGCGTGGCGTGAGGCGCGCGAA
The DNA here is from genome assembly GCA_034509125.1 of Monilaria moniliformis. Classification (NCBI taxonomy): domain Eukaryota; kingdom Viridiplantae; phylum Streptophyta; class Magnoliopsida; order Caryophyllales; family Aizoaceae; genus Monilaria; species Monilaria moniliformis. The sequence continues at coordinate 3,368 of JAYDZE010016406.1, forward strand.
ATGGCACTCCTCGGCGTGCCATGACGCCGATTTCGCCGCCCCCAATGTGTTTCTTCTCCGACACGTCAAGCGGAGGCGTGACGTCCACCCTACGTTGCGGATACCCTTAGAGCATCTACAACAGTGGGCATCGAAATGACCTTCTCTTACACTATTCATGGGCCCACAATTATTTTTCCTTTAATTTTTTAAACACACAACAAATGGCAACGATTTTTCCATTCCCTTATCATCATTCATGGGTGACGTCTCATATTTTTATAATCTTTTCTTATTTCATACTTCGCAATTATGAATATTTAAAAAATTACATAATTGAAATACGAATTTCATTACAATTAAAAAAATTATTAAATAAAAATCCTAAAATTACATAATTAAAAACTACAACTAACTTAAGTCATACCCAACTTTTCATTAGACTTCTTAGAAGTTTGTGGTGTCCCTTCAATTGTCTCGGTCTTCTGAGATGTGTCTTGCAAGTTGTCTTTGTAAAATAAATTATACAAGGAAGCATTGTTCGTTTGTTGAAGTGTCACCCTCATTTGACAATTTCCTGCGTTGTTCCACTGCTTGTGGACGGCACCTTCTATTTTATGCTCTTTGCCGCCTTTTTCCTAATGCAATGGCTCCTACCTGCATCGACGCCAAAGCTCCCACCTGTGTCATAGGTCGGAATGGGGTCGGTCTCCCCGCTTTGTGGTGAATTATCTGTCGGAGGTGTTCTTAGTTCTCTTCGACCCGGCCGATCCACGGTCCACCCACTTTTCGAACATGTGATCCTTCTTGAAAGGCTTATTGTTTTTGTTGTACTTGGACATCACCTCGTTCAAAATATCATCCCCGCTTGAGTCGCTTCTTCTTTCTAGCTCTATGTTGTTGTACAAGGCACAAAACTTTTGGATTTCAGGATTGACTCTATTGAGCTACCCTCGAAGCATACGAGCTTTGCATTCAGGGGCGCCTGGAGGACATACCAAATTGTACCTCTTGGCAATCTTCTCCCAAAATGACGATGTTTTTTGTTGATTCGCGACGATTGCATCTAAGATAACATCGTCATACACTTCAAAGATCCACATCGTTTCGTCTGCGGTGTGTGAAACTTGGACATCGCAGGCCTTCTTCGCTTCATCGGAGATTGGGGTACGCTAGACACCTTGGGATTGGAGATTCGGATGGAGTCGAGACATGCATAAGGCGACGAGCCTAAATATGGAGATGAGAAGTGCGCCGCTTGAGAAGTCATTCCGAAATTGTTTGGATCGTATCTGAAACTCATTGTATCAATTACTTGTGATAAAAGATATTGAATCACTACTTGGAGGTTGGGAGTGAGAGTATTGCACATGGTGGATTTTGTAAGCTAAAATGAGAAAAAATTGAAAAAAAAGAAGATAAATTAAGGTATGGATTAAGTTGGGAAGGAGCAAGGTATTTATAGGAGGAGATAAATTAGAAGGAAAAAAAAAAGAAAAAAAAGAGGAAGTTGTTGGTGAACGACTATTTTACGTAAAAAAAAAATAGTTAAATTTAAAAGAGAATCGATTGTGAATAAAAAAGAAAAAAGCAATTCAATTTCAAATTTCAGTATATAATAAAAAATTGCAAAAAATAAGAATATTTGCACATCTAGTGCGGCTCGTTGGTTTGCAACGGTGGAAGGCCGTTGCTTACGAACCGTTGTTGTTGATGCTCATTGCTACTTTTTGTCCCAATACATTCCGAAAATCACTATCAGACATTACCCCAACTTTTGCTCGTAAGAGTTGCGTCAAAGAACACGAAGATAGAAAAATATATAAATATAAAGGACATCAATTTTTTTAACAAAAAATAAAAACAAATAAAAAAGTGGAGAGGAAGCCCTAAAACCAAAAAGGCAACCCATTGTTTTCGTTAGGATAGAAAAAGGCCATCTGTCCCATTCTGTTCTAAGATTCCACTATAATAAAAATTCAAATTTGGTCTGCAATGAAAGGGAAAATATAATCTTAAACTGTAACATTGAAGTTTATCTTCAACCAAGAGTGGGATCATTTAGGATCTTTTTAGAAAATACCAGAGAGAGAGAGTGATTAAATCCCTTAATACCAGTACATGGATCACAAATGGTTACTAAATGAACATGATTATTACGCCAATGCTTTTTAATTATTTTGAAAAGACAAGAGATCAGTCATAAACTAATCTACAGCAAAATGTAAGGCTAAAACGGTAAAATTTAACTAAACACCACTTTCTATCTGTCAAACTTACTAGTATATACATAAGCATAACATGACACTATCTACCAAAATCCTCGGCTCCAACCTACATTAGATCATCAGCACACCAAAAATATCCTGCTCTGTTTTTTCATAACATCACCAACTACAACCCTCTCTCCACTTATCTTTTTCTATTTTTTTTCACTTTCTTTAAGTATTCATCACATAAATTATAACAGAGCAAAACAACCTAAGGTGAAATGGGCAACATAGTTTTTATCTGCGGCAAAAGAAGGAGAAGTCAGGGTGATTGACTCTGAGCAAGTTTAGCCAGTTATCCGCAGCTTGCAACAGAGAATTTGCCAGCTGCCGCTGATGTCCTGCGTACGGAGCCCACAGCGATGCTTTGTATTTATACGAAGCCAGCCCGAATACTGGAAGTGAAACTTGAGGAGCGCCATCACCCTCATTGGGGTATGTCACAACCGGGGGATGAACGACTTCACTTCCTGCGACGAGCATAGAAGTGAGTCGGACTCAAAAACTGAAATCATAAGAGAGAGCTGTGACCAGTTCAACTACCTGTCATGGGTGTATGAAGAGAATGGTAGGTTAAGAAGCAAGCGTCCAGATCTCTGAGAGTTGGACCCGTAGGTATTCTGTAAATCGGGTACCTACAGTAACAATACTTTCCATCAGATAAACGCAAAAAATGAGCAGAATCGAGAAATAATGACTTATTTTCTAGTAAAGATACCAGGCGACAGAAATCCAGCTTGATGGAAGTAGGTCACAGCTCCTCAGCGTTTTTAGTTCCGGGCAATGGAGAGCAAGATCAGATATCTGTAAAGACGAATTGTTGAGTCCTCTCTCAGTGATTTGTGCACCAAAACAAAACTCGAGACAGGATATGGTAAAATATATTCAGGATGACATAGACAAGGCACCTTGTTTGCCAAAGGCTCCCTAGAATACGGGGGGTCACGTTCGAGATACTCAAACAACAAGCATCCCTGAGAACTTCCAGGTTCACCTTCATCACTAGAGAAACCTTCTTGAAATGCCATTTGATGCTCTCTCACTACCATTTGATCTACTGTGAGAGGACTATTACTGCTTTTGAGGTAACTTGGTTGCTCCCTAGAATAGTTCAAGCCACCCCTCTCCTGTTCACTATCACTGCTTCCATCACTACTAGAATCCCTAAAATACTCACCATCACTTTCTTCACCAAGTCTCCTAAAACAAAAGGAAAGAATTCAGACATGGAAGAAGATTGTTATAGACAGAACAAACAGTACCTAAATAATAAATTTATCAACTACAATATGTGCCAGTTCCTTTTCCATTCCAAAGAGCAACAAGTGCATGTTTAAAATTAAGCCTTAAAAATCATACATACAGCTAAGTTGAATAGGAAGGAAACTCTCTGCACAAAGCCAGACAGGAAGAGGATGACATTACAAATCAACTTAGGTACAAAATTTCATTTGCTAGACTAACAATCATAAGTAGATAATATCAAGTAGCAAATTTTCAGACATCTTCAGCAGATAAAAAATGCATGCTAGTGCTTAAGTTCCCAAGCAAACACCTTACAGATACATTCTTGTGTGCATTCACCATTTCCAGTATTTACACATCTATCCTTTTAGGTTAAAACAGGCATAAAGTGCACCCATTTCCAAAGAAACGGGTTTGACAGAGTGGTTTGTGTTCATCAAGTATTTGGAGAATCTAGATGTTAACATCCACTTCAAGAAAATATCTACATTAAGGACTTACCAAAACCAAGACACTAAAAGAGAATGAGCACACAGCAGACCATATGATTGCAAAAATTAGCCAGGAGTCTGATGTAATAAAATCTTTTGGTAACTGAATCAAAATATATTGGTAACACAAAGTGAGGTGCGACCAAAGTGCAATTTTGAATCATGAAGAAAGTGCAGAAAACTCACTGGGAAAGTCCCAAAATTGAAATTTGTCCTTGATAAAACCAATTAAGATACATCCATTACATGAAGTAAAAACCATAAGCCAAAAGACAGATACCTTAATTTTTCGGTAATCTTTGAAAGGTCAGAGTACAATTGAATGCCCGACAGGTATGGCACATAATACTGAACAACGCCATCACGATCATTCAGTATCAAAGGCACTCCAACCCCATATGCACTCCATTCTTTAAATGACTCCCACAAATCACTTAGTACAAAGAAGGGCTGATATTCTACATCACATGTTCTCCAACTCCTCACTTTCATCTGTGACATTTGACAATATATTCAAACAAGGAAAAAAGAAAAAAAGAAAAGAGACCCTTTATGTAAAAGCTTTATCTTTTATATGATTTCCAACAGGGATGATAGCATAAAGACTAACACAAGCGCAACAACTGCTATGTGTGAAATCACCACATCTGAAGTATACAATAAGTATAGATAGAATCAATATATAAATTATGCAGAAAGTGTTCCTTGCTCAACCAACAACCAAATACCTTCCAATAACAATATCTCACGCATAGACTATCTGTATCCTAAGTTTCTATAGTAACTTTGCAACCAAATGCAGGTTTTAGTTAAAGAGAAGAAAATCTATTTATACTGATTTCACATGTCGAAGCATAGATTCTGCATAAAAATATTAAAATTGCAAATTTCAGACCTATACATTTGCTCTAGCACAACAGGCTCCAGATATGATGAGTGCAATATTCAATTTACAACTTAAGAATTGTCAACCACAACACTCACAAAAACTCAAACCTTCATTTTTTCAAGTATTCAGGCAACTAATTCAAAGTAAAATCAGATTCCCAACCGTAAAGCCATCTCCATCCATAAAGTAAAATACAATTCACTTCCCCAGGTAAAATACCACCCGATAGTACTATACTCAAAAATTCGCTCAAATCAGTCTAAATAACAAACAATAACTAATAACTTCACAAAATATAGAGAATAACAAGATAGGGTTTTTCACAATTCAATCAAATCAATAATCTAGAAGAGGCAAACCTTGGATAGATACTGCGCCGGTAACGATGGCGTGACCGATTCCAAGAACCTCTCCAGATTACACAAAGGAGAGGGCTCCGACACCGGCGGCGAGGCCGGAATTTCTGCGTTCGACTTCTCCGGCAACGGCTCATCCGGCCGGCTCCTTGAACGGCTAGGGGTGACATCACTCTGAGCCCTCCGCAAATGATCTTGAGTCAGTCGAGCCCTCGCCCCGCTGTAAAACCGATCTTCGCCGTTTCTACTCCTATTGAACTGCAACCCTGGCCCCAACATATTGCCGAACCGAAACTAAAATAAAACCAAAAACCCTAATTTACCGAAACGCAATTATCTGCGTTTATCAAAGAGAGCCACAGCTCTAAACACGCAAAAAAAAAAAACCTTTTCCTTTTCCTGTTTTCCTGCTATATATATCTGTCAATTTTATGGGAATTCCGAGTTTTATCTTAATATATGGCAGATCAGTCAATGCCGGCGCTTGAAATCGGCGATCAAATCCCGCGATTAACGTCGACGAATTGTTGGAATGTCAACTGGGATCAAAATTGCTATGCAGAATGTATGTATATGGGGGTGTAGGTGTAGAGAGAGAAATAAATGGGAGGAAAAGGAATGGGTATAAGAAGGAATGAAGAGAAGAGAGAGAAGCTTAAATTAAAATAAATGATTAATTTATGAGGATAATTATTTGAAAGGGAAAAAGATGGAGTTGATGGGGGAACTGTAAAATGACGCGGTTTTTGGTGTGGGTGGCTATTAAGGGCGGGACTGAAATGACGAATTTGCCACCGGTTAGATAATTTTTCATTAATGGCAGCTTTACTATGGTTGTTTTAATGCTTAAAACATGCTCTCGGTTACTCTATTATGGAAGCACCTTCATTTATGGTATTCAAATTTTGGTAACGTAGATTACATATTAAAGTTGATGTAAATAGCTAAATATTTCATTTCATGTTTTTTTTTTTTTAAATACTGGATTATCAACTGACATAAAATACATAAGATATATTCACAACGAATCAAAAAACGTAAGACAATTTCATCATATGTATGTGTTATTATTGTAGCTTTATTGTCATGGTCAAGTCAAATTAAAACAAAAGTGAACTACAAAAATTGTCTTTGGATAATCATCACTTCTCACTTTTGCAGTACCTAATGAAATCTATTGACATGGATAGTTACGAGTAATATCATTTGAGATCCTTTTTCATTATTTTTGGATAAAAATGTTTTTTTTTTTTTTGGTTTTTTCTTCTCTCTCATCTCTTCTTTCTCTCTTCTGCAAACCAAAATGCCTATCCCACATCCCCAGCGCGAAGCTACCTTCAATCTTCAACGGAAGTCCTAGCCTCCACCTTATATTTATCCCCAATTCCCTTGTCCCCAGGGCCGTGCTTGAGGGTGGGCCAGCATGGGCGACCGCCCAGGGCCCACCATTTTATGGGGCCCCAAATTTTTTTATCAAGCTATTAT
>JAYDZE010016417.1:0-10082 GCA_034509125.1 Monilaria moniliformis
TCGCCACTTACGTCGAAAAACCCTAATCGAACGTTTCGTATTAAAAATAACCACTTTATCAAAACTCGTTCGTACATCCGTTCGATCACATATATACATCTCGAAGAGACCTATCATTGGGGATGCTACACGCTATCTCTACCTTGTTTGGCTGGACTGGTCGGCGGTGCAGAGCTCGATCAAACAAGATTCACATCTTTCAATCACACGTACCGACCTCGCCTAAGGTAAACCTTCAGCCAAGCACTACACCTTATCTTACAAACTTCTATTTTATAAGGGGTGCTTGTTTATTCCATCTCATTTGGAGTGGATTCCAAAATTAATTGCAAAATTCCATGTTTCTCCGAGTGGCGACCATGTAGGAGTTTGCCGCTTATATCGCCGCCTTGCCGCGAATGTCTACTGGCCGGGTATGGTGAAACATGTCACCTAATTCGTCACAGCTTGCGTGACATGCCAGAAGTACAAGTATGACACCCGTGGCCCAGCTAGTCTCCTCACTCCATTGCCAATTCCATCGCGCGTGTGGGAAGATATTAGTATGAATTTCATAACAGGATTACCGAAAGCAGGGGGCGTCAATTGCGTGTTGGTAGTCGTTGATCGGTTCTCCAAGTATGCCCATTTTTTCCCACTTCGCCACCCATTCACAATTCGTCAAGTGGCGGATCTTTTCACGCGAGAAATCATGCGCTTCCATGGTCTTCCGAGCTCCATTGTTTTTTACCCCGACCTCATTTTCCTATGCACATTTTGGCAGGAACTATTCCGCTCGGCTGACACTATCATGCATATGAGTTTGGCCTGTCACCCTAAAACAGACAGCCAAACAGAAGTTCTCAACCATTGTTTGGAGACGTACTTACGCTGCTTTTCGTCCGAACAAGCCAAACAATGGAGCAAATGAATGGCTTGGGCTGAATATTGCTATAAATCGAGCTATCAGATGGCGACGCATACTACCCCATTCCATGTGGTATACGAATGACCCCCTCCTACCATTCGCGAGTTCTTGCCCAGGGAGATTAGAGTTCAAGCCATGGCCAAGGATTTATGTGCCCGCAATGAGACGCTGGTCCATTTGCGTTACCATCTTGAGAGGACACAACACAAGATGCTACGAGCAGCTAATCGCCACCGCCATCATGAGGAGTTCACTTTTGGTGACTTGGTCTACCTCAAGTTTAGGCCCTATAGTCAATCCACATTGTTCCGTTCCAAGAATCGTAAGTTGGCGCCACACTATTTTGGGCCTTTTAAGGTTATTGCACGAGTTGGCGCCGTAACCTTTCATCTCCAGTTGCCGACCGAGTCTCGCATCCACCTGGTCTTCCATATTTCGTTACTCAAACGGGCTAAGAATACACGTGAGGTGGAAAGTGAAGATACGCACGACGGTGTAAAGGGATAAAAGTAGTGTTAAACTAGTTTCATTTTTCATTTCCCATCATCAAAGACTCAACACATATATAAACTAAAGATCCTAACTAACCGAGATTATAAAAATATGGAAAAGATCAAAATGCTAAATAGAAGATACGAATGGAACATTATCTCTAATCCTATCTTGCCATGCTGGGGCCGTTTAACCCCACTGCTCCGCCGCAGGCCCACAATATCTTTTTGGCCCAAAGATTCTCTCGCCATTCATTCCGGTGATCGGCCCATGCTTGCACCATTCATGTGATTGATCTTCCGGTTCTCATTTATAACATTCCTCACTAGTTAATTCACCACCTTGTCCTCAAGGTGTAAGTCAGGAAAAAATCGTTGCGACAATGCAAACAACGTCGAAGTAGCATCGCGTCGAAGTAGCATCCTCGACTCCATCGGGCCACTCGACGAAGCCCTGCGCAACACTATTGGGATGTACACTACTCCAAACAACCAAGGTGCGACTACCGTCTGCCACCAATGTTGAGCACGGACGCATGGCTGCATGCACCAATTTTGTGGCGTGTACCTCATTCGCAAGATCGGTGAGTGTGTGTAACCAGTTGGCGAGTTGGACAGAGGAGGGCAACGCTAGTTCGAGTATGGCAGTTTTCTCCGCATGGAAAACAATAATTGACTGCACTAGGTTAGGTTGCATGTGTTATGAGTGAAGATTGTGCACATGGCGATAATAACCAAACAGGAGCTCAAAACGAGGAAGACATGAACATGGACTGTGAGATCGAAGACGCGCTGGCTTGAGTACGGGAAGAAGTGGGCGTGAATGTGGACCAAGCAATGGAAGTAGGCCAAGGACGAGATGGGCCTACGGATGGAATAAGGCGCAGCAACCGAGCCCGACGTCCTCCATCTTGGCAGTCAACGTATATCTAAAGTTTCATATTACTTGAGGATCTTAGATATGCTCTTATCAATATCAAAGATCTTGGAGATATTTTTCTTTTTCTTTCACGCAGCATTAACGATCTGCTAACGTAGAGGTCAAGTTTTAGTGTTCTTTTTATCCTTTGTAATTTAATTATGTATTGAGTCGAGCGTATTTATAAGCTCCGTTCCGGGTTTTCTTTGTCGGTTTTTTCTCGGGCCGTATTAAGATAGTCGAACCGCATAGGGTCTGTAGACAACTATAAATACTTGTCATCCTATGTTATTGAGAATCAATCAAGTTTATTATCAAAACACATGTCTCTTTTAGCCTACGCCTTATCGGCATTCATTCTCTCTTTGTCTCTTAATTTCTGGAGTTCGAAGGCACTTGAATCTTTCCCTATCCCTCATTCGTGCTGAACGTTCTTATTATAATGAGGGCGCCATCACGAGAACAGGAGGTGGGGGCGGGGGTGCCGCCACATGAACAGGTTTGTCTTTAAATACCTAAGCCGATGGTCGATTTTCATCACCAACAATTGGAGTGTTTGAGTTAAGGTTTTGGAAACTTATTTCCATTAAGGAATCTTTATCGTTGGCACCAGTTGTATCATTAACATGGAGTTCCAACGTGACATCATTTTTCCCTTGAAATTGGGCAGGATCTGAGATTGCCGTTGCATCAGAAGGCGGGAACACGAGAACGTAGGGGATGCAGGTGTGCAAGAGTGGTGGAGTTGGCTGGATGTCGTGTAGCGTCGATACATAACCATAGGTCATGAGAAGTGCTTCCAGTCACAAGAAGAGAGAATCAAGGCTTTGCTTCATTTGGACCATGGAGTTTTCGAGGATAGTGAGGTTAGCATCGATGGATGCCGATGAGTTTGACAACAATGAAAGCACCATTGTTACGAACAAAATAGCGAATGTAGGATAGGGAAAGCTTCAAGCGCTTTCGAACTCCAGAAATTGGGACGAAGAAGGGAGGAAGCGTATCGAGAGAATACGCGTGAGGTGAGAAAGTAAAGAAACGCACGACGGCACAAATGGATAAGAGTAGTGTTAAACTAGTTCCCTTTTTCATTTCTCATCATCAAAGACTTAACACATATATAAACTAAAGATCCTAACTAATCTAGATTACAAAAGATATGGAAAAGATCAAAATGCTAAAGGGAAGATACGAAAGATCTTGATACACATGGAACATTATCTCTAATCCTATCTTGCCATGCTGGGGCCGTCTAACCCCACTGCTCCGCCGCAGGCCCACGGTATCTCTTTGGCCCAAAGATTCTCTCGTCATTCCTTTGGGTGATCGGCCCATGCTCACTCCATTCGTGTGATTGATTTTCAGGTTCTCATTCATAACATTTTACCCGTGACCTCAAGGAGGACTATCATAGTATCTTTATTCAAGTATTCTTTATTTCCCTCTCTGTATTCAAGTTTACACAACTCATTTAGTTCATATATCAACAGTTTGCATGCGTAGAATTTGTGTGGTCTTTACTCCATAACACCATTCGATGAAACGCCAAATAATAACCTAATCGGAGACTCGTCATTAAAAAAAATGTTGTTAAACAAAAGACTAATAACTCTAATCTCTACAGCAAGTGAAGAAAATTTTCTTCGCTTTATTCTTTGATGATTGCAAACAATAATTCAAGATTCTCAATTAATCAACTATAATTCATTAAATTTGCATTTATAGTTCCTATGCTTTTGTCAATAATGAACTTCCTATAAGTTGGTCTTGAAGGAATACTTCCAAGGAATTTAGAGGATTTTGGCGAAAAAGTGATAGTATTTGGAGGAGATTTTATGCATGTATTACTGGTTGTAACTAAAGGAGATTTTAGGCAATTATTATAAGATGTAATGGGAAATGTTAAGGATTTTGGCAAAAAAGTAAGTATTCAGATCCAAAATTTAAAGATATAACCACGTTACTCGGACAATGAAAAATCTTGGGATATATGGTACAACAACAACCTATTTCTAGTGGATTGAGTCAGTGACTTTAGGAGGAATTTACTGGTGTGGATGCCCTTTGATAAATTTTATTGTCGTATAAATATTATGGGAATAACATAGGAGAGACTGATAACATTTTGGAAGTTCGTTGTAGTAAACTTAACTTAGAAAGTGTTAGTGGAGTTCAAGCTATTGATCTTTGGCTCCAGACTCACTTACCTATTCTTCCTAATTGTCAATAAATTTAACCCTTTACAAAACCCATGTCATGTCGCTGAATATTCCAAAGACTTTTGAAAATTAACTTAAGGATTCAGTTCGTCGTCCGTCAGAATATAGTATTCTGGGAATGCTCCAATTGTTTAACGAAACACCCTAATTTTAAAATAATGTATTGAGCAATAGACTACTAACTCTAATGATACGCGTCAACTAGGGATTGGCGTGAATAATGGAAAGGGGACGGCCAGGCCGAGAGAGAAGAGAGTTAGGGTTTGAGGAAAATTGAATTCTATTTCTTATGCCAATTCACGATCTACATGACTCTATTTATAAATATCCAATCATACGCTTACTCGACTCCAAACACCTAAACACCTAAATTACGAGGACTCTATTATATAAAGAAAGCTAAACATAATTCTGATAGAAGTGGCACGATGGTATGATGCGCTGTGAGCTGCTTTTCTACGCCCATGGGATAAGGAGATGGGAAGGAGATGGAAAGCTGGGCTGATGTTGTACGCGCATGGGCTCATGAGATGTGAAGCCCGTATCAACTCCCCCGGGTTGAAAAGCACCTTGTCCTCAAGGTGAAAATCAGAATAGTGACAAAGAATGGTGAAAGAGCAGGGCCAAGACAAATCCAACAAAGATTGCTAGTGTAAAGCCAAGTAGCATGCGTGAATATGAATTCGTCAGTCACTGAATGTGAATACGAGCAAAAGAGTAGTATATCAATTCCGATGCATGCTGCTACAACAACATATAGTTCTTCGGATGAGTCCAAAATGTTGTCGGGAAAATTGCGCTCTCCGTCAATTATCGGGATGCAACAACAAGAAACAAAAATCAAGGACATGAAAATACTCGCTGCAACACTTTCAACGCATAAGGACAAGCTGGAAAGGGCGTCCGCTGGTGTCAAGGTTGTTTTCCCAATACCTTTGCAATCATACCAAGTGAGACAAACTATAGAACGGGGAATTACATCAGTTGGTAGGCCGATATCGTGATCAACAACTTGGGCTCTTTCATGCTCCATTGCAACATGCTCCTCCACAGTGAAGCTTTGTTGTACGACAGTGGTAGAGCTAGCAGCGGCAGTAGCACTACCGAACATACACCTGGGACTCACAGTTTTGGCATCCCATGGGTCATTTGCAGGTAAGTGTTCTTTGCCCAGCGCATAGTTATAGGGATTGGGGAAAACTTAAGATCACTTGACATCGATTACCAAATATCGCAACATTCGCACTCCAAGTTTCAATAAGATATCATCCTTTTTGCTTTTTCCATCTCTCGGATTTGTCAAGCCACTTAACTCTCCCATGCCAGAAGAATAGATTATAGAGACGACAAAACAAGATAAGTGTAAAACATTGGTGTTCTTTTCTAAGCTAGAATTACTAAAATGCCCTTCAGATAGAATAAAATGCAAGATCACTAGTCTACTATTAGTCGAGCACATAACAATGTCACTGTTGTGACTATGTATCTCCCCTAACAATTACCCATATGAAGAATATGTAGCTGATTCACAATCAATTTCGCCAAGAAAAATCCAATCTTTATATAGACCAGCAGATGCTGATGAACATTGCCAAGCAGACGGGGCCAACAAATCCACAAACAGTGCATGGAGTGACGTAGATTTTCTATAATCAGAGATAACAGGTACATGTAATGATTGAAAAGTGCCAATCAGAAAAGTAAGCTCATGACAAACAACCAATTGGCGGAAACTTGTAAAGTTCATGGCTTCTCTAAATAGGTGTGCGCATGCGGCATATGCAATGTCCTCTACAGAATCCGAAAACACCTCACAGAAACTATACAGATCCAAAGCAATGAACATAAACTCAGCAAATGGAATTGGCGCCACTAACCAAATTGAAAAACCCTCTCGATTGTCCTCTTTGGCACAAAGTGACGGCTGGACATTTGGATCACGAACGAGAGAGCAACGATTTTGGACAGGAGCCTGCCCAACAACAATGTAGCCCTCCGTAGGTACTAGTTTCCATCAAAGGTGGCTAGGAAGATCCTCCATGTCTCTCCATTGTGCTCTTAGTTTTCCTTCGTACTGATAATCTGCATTTTCTACCCAAACGAAGTGCCCGCTGCCGCTACGAAACTGAGTTTCCTCAAGATGTAAAATCCCATTAACAAAAGTCCAGGTCATTCCACCTCTAGAACAATGAATTAAATCAAAAGATTGGCTTGGGGAAGGCAAACAGCCAGTGCCATGTCCAAAAGCAGTTACGCTCCTCGTAAGGGCAAGCTGAACCTGCATCGTGCGATCTCGCCCAGCTACTGGAGGGAGGTTTGCTAGATGTTTGCGCTTTGGACTTGAACATGATATGCTATAAATTATATATTGGAACTGCAAGTGAGAAGCGTGTGGTACTGTGCAGTAGGGATGAGTGCATCCCCATAGGAAGAATTATCCATGGAACTATCGTTCAATAGATCAGAAGCTCTATTAGCTAGCCATTCATCCGCGCCAATTATCGCCAGCTCGCTTATATCTTTGTCAACATCACAATGACATTTGCAAATAACGTAGCCAATAGCCCAACAAGTGCGTTCCTTATCGGGTAAGAGGCATAACCTCTCGGATCAAATTTGCGATCGCGTTGCACTGTAGCAAACGGACGAGGTGCACGCCTCCACTCACCAGCGCCCGTTTTAGGCTGTACTTCACTAACATACGTAATGGTGGCAACTGGGGTGTCAGATTCATCAGATGTCTTACTTCCAACAGCCAAGGAATAATCCTTGTTTCCTTTAGACCGTCTTGGATCATCATCACCAACAACATTGGCAGAATATGAAGAAGGAATGTTCGGAAATACATTTTTTATTATCTCTGCTGCTTCGTGAAAATGAATGTCACTTTTACTCTCAATGGCAAAAGAAGTGGATAGAGCAGCAAAATTATCACCGTCCACTTCAGATTTTCTCAATGGTTCTACAAATGTAATGAAAGATATATGGACTAGATTAGGATGACTTTGGTTAATTAGTAGTTGGACTGATTAATTAATTATAGTAGACAAAAGATAATAAGCCCATGGGCTCAGGGCTTGTTGGTGCTATTATGTATATATTTCTCTATTGTAGAGAAATAAGATACAAAACACAATTCACGTACTTTCAGAAAGAATGTGAGAAAAAACCATCTTTTGTCAATTATTACGAGAGGTTCAATACAGATTTCCTAGCTTTCTGTATTGAACTGTTGTGCCTGGAATAGTTCCTGCATCAGATTAAAAGTGTACGTGGAGACCGATAGTGGTGAATTCATCTGCTGATTCCGATTAACTGCTCAGGAGATTGCACAACAAGTAAGTCATTCTAACTGTTGTAAAGTATCTGCTCAACACATAGAATTAAGTTATGAATCTAGATCTGTAATTCATGTATGTACGTTTTTTTGCTGCGTAATCATTGGATGATAACATGAATTCCGAACATTGTTATCAGAGCCTGGGGCTCGATTCATAATTAATTTCATGTGCTATTTGTTTGTGGATTAATTTTGGAAATTGAATTTTAGAAGAAAAAAAAAATTTGTAATTGGGTTTTCCAAAATTGAAATTGGATTTCGAAATTGAATTTTGAAATCAGGATTTGGAAAAATCAAAATTGGATTTCGAAATACCAAATTGACGTTCGATTTTCGATCGCCGGAAAGAGGGCGGTGGCTACCTAAATTCCGGCGACCGGAATGAGGTCATCGTCGTCGGAATCACAACTGGAGGGGAAGACAGGCGCGGCAGACGAGAACAGTCGCATTCAGCGGCTGTTTCTCCAAGATTCGTCATCGTCGTTATTCCCTCTCTGGGGTTTCCTTGGAGACGGCGGCCGGCTAAACCGGTTGGCGGGCGAAGGCAGGCAAGGAGAAGGCGTGAGGCTCGGCCGCCGGAGCAGCGCGAGTCCGTTGCGAATGCCCCTTCAAATCAGCCACTTCCTCGTTTGATCCATTCACCTATTCACTTCGATTTCTGGGAAAATCGACGGGCGGTCGGAGTCGGAGGTCGCCGTGGCAGTGGCGCGATGAAGCAGATCGAAAAATGGGCGGCGGCGCGGCGTTTCTGCGCAAGCAGAAACCCTAGGACCCGCGGGTCAGCTCCGGGTCGATTCGCGGGTCCGCGTGTCGAATCTGGGTAGGATCACGGGTTTGTGGGTAGGGTTGCGCAGCTGGGCCGTGAGACTGGGCTTTCGCTGATAGGTCGTGAGCAGCTGGGCTGCTGCTTTCTCAAACTGGGCTCGGCCCTTGCCTCCTGTTAAGTAGCTGGGCTGTTGGTGCTGTTGTTGTATTTTCGGCTGGGGCGAGAACAATTTTAGAAAGCCCATTTATGTGTTGTTAACTATTAAAAAAAATTGTTATTAATTATGAATTAATAATATATTTCCCAATTGCATAAATTTATTTATTAATTAGATTAATAAATTTTATTTAGTGTTATTATTTTAGAAATAATAATATTAAATACATCTTAATATTAATTTAGAATTGATATTAGATTTGAATTTGTATTAATTTAGAATTAATGTAAATGCCTTAAATCCACATTTGATTAGAGAATAAAATATTAATTTGATTAAGTATTTTATTCGTTGATCCTGCAGTCCCTTTCTCAACAAACCTGATCCTGCAGTCCCTTTCTAGCTGTTTTGAAAATTTCATAGTGAACTTCAATATGAACAACACAAATGTAGGATTGCCAGAATTGCACAATATGCTGAAAACCTATTAGACTTCCACTTCCAAAGGCAAATCTGTGCTCATGGTGGGCTCTTCTGCAAATTTTTCCAAATGGAAGAACAAGCAGAAGAAGAAAAAGAAAGCATCAAATGATGTAGTTCTAAAGCCTAAAAGTGGAGGGGCTAAAAAGAAGCCGATACCGCCAAAGGATGAGTGCCTTTTCTGTCATGAAAAAGGGCACTAGAAGAGAGACTGCCCAAAATTCAAAGCACAAGGTGTATTGAGTGGGAGCTCATGTATGTTTGTCATTGAGATAAATATGTCTATGAACAACTCACAGTCCTAGGTATTAGATACCGCTTATGCCTCACACATTTGTAATAATGTGCAGGGTCTAAGTAACAGCAGAAAAGTGAGGCCTGGGAAATAGACCTATGTTTGGAAAATGGAGCAAAGGTTGCTGCTGAACGAGTAGGAACTTATAGATTAGATCTACCCTCGGGATATAGACTAGATTTACATGACTGTTATTTTGTTCCAGTTATTTCCAAGAATATTATTTCCATTCCAATGTTAGACATTGAAGGTTTTTCCTTCCATTTTGCAAACAGTTTTTGCTCATTTTATCTTAATGGATTATTATATGGGAATGCCTCTGTTATGAATGGATTATATATGCTTGAATGTGAACGAAATATTCTCAATGTTCAAAACAAAAGACCTAAGCTGTGTAATACAGATAATACTACTTATCTTTGGCATTGTATACTTGGTCATATAAATGAGAAAAGAATAGCAAGATTGAGAAAGTTAGACTATCTCACATCATTTGATTTCGAATCAT
>JAYDZE010016439.1:0-28220 GCA_034509125.1 Monilaria moniliformis
AGTGAAGGGCAAGATCGAAGCTAAAGAGAACTCCATTTTGAGCATCACGGAATGCATGGTTCCCGTTGAGAGTATAAGGAAGGTAGGCAAGGCCAGTTCAGTCATTTGTGGTGCAGAGCTCAGAGATGACCGACCCAGACCACTAGCCAGGAAAGGTAACGCCACTTCTTTATTCATTTATTGTAACATTACATTTTAAGACTTGTCATGATTGATTTTCTAGGTAAGGCAAGTTCAGTAGTGAGCTATTCGGTGAAGAGCAGCAAAGAAGCCGAAGATCTGAAGAAACCGGAATCTCCTTCAGCCAAACATGTTGACGTTAGACAACTAGCCAAACTCTACGACGCCAACGACGCGGCCGCCGATCAAAGCAAGGACAAACAACCGGTGGCAACCACCGGAAAACCTCAAAAAACCAATGGCGACAACAGCGGAGCAGTTGATCCTGAGCCGCAGCAGAAGTACGTGAGTATCGGCGGGGCCGCGATGAATAAGGGCAATACGGCGTGGTCGGACTCGGAGGTGGGGCCGTCTCCGTCGGAGGTGGCCGCTGTGATGGCGGAGAGACGGTATCCGTTGCAGGACGACAAGGAGAGCTCGGTGTTGGACGGGTGGAGCATGGACGAGAGCGTGGAAGGGCTGAGGTCAAAGCTGGAGAGGTGGCGGATGGAGCTGCCGCCTCTGTACGACAACGCCGGCGGCGGCGACTTCTCGTCGAGTAGCTATAAGTCGTCCACACGGTCTAAGGCTGATATAGATAAGGATGGGTTGTTTTCGTGCTTTGGGAATATATTTGGATACGAATGCCAATGCGTCTGCGGCAAGCCTCCCGGCGACATGAAACGGCGGCTCACGTCGCCGGAATCTTCGCCGGACAAATCGTCCATCTTTTGAAGGAGTGTGGGTGCGACGTGAGAATATATATGTTTTAGAGGGAACGATGAAATAGTTGATCTAGTGTTCAATCTACTACTACTCTTGCCAATAATGGTGGTGTTTTTCATTGTTTCTTTCTTTTTCTTTTTCTTTTTCTTTTTCAATTCTATGTTGTTATGTTTCGTTTTTGTAATTTTTGGCCTTAATAATTTCAAGTTTTGATTTTGCAATCTCGATCAAAGATCGAAGTGCAGAAAATGGTGAATGATTTGCTTGGGAGGTTTTTGGAGAGAGATTGATTTGATGGGCATGTAATTGTTGGTCCAATCTCGTCAATATATTATATTCAAATTGGGCCGGTCCAAAACATGTATTATCATGTGGTACCACTACCATATAAGGCTCGGCTCGTTTAGGAATTTGGCCCGATTTATATGGCCTTTTGGTCATTAATTAATATATTAATTGTTTCAAGTATTCTTAATATTTTGATTATCTTCGGACAAACATAATATTTTTTATCAAGCATTCTCGTAATAAACAAGTGAAGTAGAATGAGAGGTGGAAATCATCAAGCTCAATGATTATTCACATATCGAAGGCCTAATTGAATTGAAATCTTTGTTGATAAACTTCAAAGATAAAGGTAGCCGTAACTAGTTTGGAAGAAATCAATACCAATCCTCTATATCAATTTGGTTGACTTTTTAATGAGGTCGTATAGTATTATTACTATGGAATTCTAACCAAATTAACTGAGGTTCTAATCGATGAGAGAGTAATACCATTAGTAATAGTAAATTAGTAATCCTTTTAACAATCCAAATCGAAATATGGTTGAAAGAAATCCACCTTTTTTTTTTATAAGAATGTGTATATCTAAGTACAAGTCCCTAAGCTGCAGGTACTAAGTTGAGTTACATGGACATGGTCGGCCGATGTGGCAATTGGAGGGTCCTTGTCACGTGATCCAGTGTCCCATGTGTCGGCTTGTCTATTCATTTTTAAAAAAAAAATCGATGCATCAAAATGGAAATTAAATAATATGTTGCTCAGCCTATGTGAGGCGAAAAATGACTTCTTGTTTTTGGATTTCTAGGAAGTGACGAAATATGACTTCTCTGGAAACTACTTTACACTAATTGCATATATAGCTTTGAATTTCAATTTCATCGAGCGATTTTTATTTTATTTTTTATAATACACATATTGTGTATCTCCGCAAGAATAGCATATATATTTGCTATATCTACGGATCTAAACTAAGCTTGAATATCAAATATAATATCTGCTTAATTTTTCTACGTAATTATCTTTATGAGTAGTGATAAATGTACATAAATTGTACATACATAATGGACTATTTTTAGATATTTTACATTTAAATCAATTTATAAATATTAATTAATTTAAAATAAATTAATATATTATATATTTATCCTTCTATAATAATTTAAGAAAAAATTAACTTTTCCAAATTAGATATCTACAGATTTAGGAAAAGATTAACTTTTCTATGGGATACCTATATTTTTATCACCAAATCAATTTTGTTGCTTTGTTTGAATGATCTATCAAACTAATTTTTCAATCATATCTTTGAAAATATAATAAGGGTAATTTAGTAAATAAATAATATAATTAGTAATAAAATCAGTTTAAATAAAATCGATTCAATTCAATTTATCTTTTTCCATTATTTATAATATCATGAATTTACACAATCACAGTAATTGTAAATTTTAGCCAAAAAACACGGGCTTAACATCTTTTTGCAATAACAAAAAGTTGAAAATTTATTTAACGGAAACATAATTATTAATTAAAATCACTAAAGAAGCTCCCGGAAAACATCTGCAGAATTGAATAATCTGTTGATAAAAAACGTAAGAAAAGAGAAAAAAGAGTGACCGCGTCAAAAGAAAAGTTTGCTTTTGCTCGAGTGTATATATTTTCTTAAATTTAGTGTATTTACTTTAAAGCGTAGGTTACTAAAGTTAACCCTATTCCTCACGACAAAAGGGAGAAAGTTAAATGTTGATAAGTTTAATCTATTCATAATTTTATTTACTGATACAAAGTAATTTGACATGAGTTATTTTATGGGCCCAACTTAGAAAATACTTGGGAGTTGAGAAGCGTAATGAAGAATCTGTTTAGATCCAATAAAGGGTACATTCATTATTTCACATGGCATGAATATGGATTAAATATGTGCGATTTTAAATTCTTAAGTTATGGACCAATAAATAGATGAGATAATATTAGTATAACTTTATTTGAATTTATTTTAATGGCATTAAACCAAGTTGTCTCTCTTTTTAAGGGAAAAAACTATATTTCAATTTAGGGATAAAGTATTGGAAAACTCTCAATATATTATATTACTAGACCATTTTTTTACAATTCTCACACATTCTATACACATACGAATTCGAGGTGACTCGAACCCTAAATCTATTTATTGGAGGATAAACGTCTTAACAACTAAACTGCGCTTCGTTGTCCCCATAAACCCTAATCTTTTTATTTTTATAACAGAGGCTATTTTATAAACAATAATAATTATAGTATAAGATGATAATGGGACGCATATACATTGACCAAAATTGTGTTTGAGTAAAATCGATGGTCAAATATTTTTCTTCATGCTAGAATTTTGCTAATCAAACTATCTAGTCCAAGATTGCAAGCAAACTAATAAAGATAAGAGACCTAATGATTTCATCTTTAATTATCTAATAGCATGAGATCTGGTTATTTATCAAATAAACCATGAACAACAAACAATAGATTAATTAGTAGCATGTCTGACGTTAAATTATTAGAGTAGAAAGCTTCAAGGTGATATATAATAAAAACGAAAACTGGGGATTAAAAGGGTGACATATTTCAAGGATATGTAATATTTAATCGTTTGACTTTATTTCGGACATAAATATCCAAACAAAGCCATACCATATTTCATTAGTTACAACTAATACTTAGAAACTCAATTAACTCGATTAATATATATCAATTGGCATTTTATTTATCTTATTATAATTAATTTCTCCTATGGTGGTGGTAGGCATATGTTATATGTCCCTACTTTCCAAAACAAGGTTTCTGACTATACTCATTGTCTTGTGTGTAGTAGACACAGTTACAAAAAAAAAAAAAAAGCATGGAGCAGCACAATATATACATTTTACAGTACATGTTTGTAAAAAGACTCAAATTTCCCTATACTTTAACCTAGCCATTTCAACGTTTCTAGCTAAAGTTGAGACACCCTAATCTTAATTAGATCTTGTTATTGAGTAAAATCAAATTAGCAATGTTGATCATTTTGACCTTATTCACTGATTATTAATATTAATTTAATGAAAATAATAATAGTAATTATTAACTTTACTTCTATTTTATTATGGGCTCTCTAACTATGGTAAGAAGTCAGCTTGAAAGAAAATGTATGTTGTGTTTCTCTGATTAATTTTAGTATTCCATCCCTTAACAATTTTTATATCACACATGTTCGTTGACACAAGTTTTAATAATTTGATTGATTTAGTTGATAGGACGTGTTGTGGGTAGGAAGAGAGTATTTTTTATATTATTCATGTGTATAGTCCAAACAAAAATGTTACCTAAGACCACTCACCATATCGAGCTTATAATCATCACATGGTTCTTAGCTAGCTAAACCAAATAAGTGATCGCTAGGGTTGCCCGCTATAAAATAGCAATAATTCATTTTAGGCGAATTGTAGGTGTCTTCTCAGAGTTGTAGGTGATAAATGTCATTCTTTTCAGATTATTAGCAAAATTGTTTCAAAGTTTATTAGCAAATTTAACCAATAACCACACGATGAAGACAAATTCAGTAAATTCAGCCTTAGCTTGCAGATTCGATTTGAAAATTAGTTTAATAAATTAGATTATAATTTTCAAAGAAAGTAATTTGTAGCTAGCACGTCATCGTTCCAGATTTTGATAGTTAATATCACAACTTAATTTTTTTATTAGCGTGGCGAATCTAAGTCGCTATTTGAGATGCACAATCGGATAAACACGCTCTTGCACAATATCCAACAACTATCATAAACTTAATTAATTTTTCTTTTTAGGTTGTGAGAACCTACAATTACTATCTTTGGTGTGCAATTGGGTAAAATTTCACTCGTATAAACTACAAACCACAAAAGCGATGCAAATTCAAAAGAATAAAAATGACATGTGTTCATAAATTCGAATTTAAAACCTTTAGCCTCAAGAATATCGACTCTAAAAAAGATTACATATTTATAGATAGTATGGACAAATGAAAATATAAAAATATTCACAAGAGTTACTCGCTAAAAACGTAAAACAATTAAGATGAAATTATTTATCTTTTATTCAATGTATGCTATAATAGTGTATACATAATACAATCTCTTTAAAGACATCCAAACCATAAAGGATAGCATCGGATTCAATCGTCAGCATTCATCTTTCCCCAGCTAAAAAGAAGTATAATACAAAACATATAAGACGTCATTTCAATGGATAAGTTGAAGAAAAAACATAACGTTTACCTGAATTAGAAATTTTTGGACAATTTTTAAAGCATTACAATTACAAATTTTCTTAATTTTTTGCAGATCATGTGAAAATTTATATTTGTGAAGTAAATAGTGTAATATATCCAAACAAAATCAATTCTATATCCATGATATATAAATGCTCAATTTTCATTCATATGTATATAATTAATATATATATATATATCTATATATCTATCTATCTATATATATATATATATATATATATCACCAAAAATAATTAAATATATACTTGTTTAGAGCGGGCATACATGATGAAATCCCTTCCTTTATCATCATAGTTGCTTTTCTGAGTTGTAATTAATATAAGAATTCTGAATTCAAAAAGTAGTCAGTAGAGGGGTCTTGACTGTCGTCTGTGCTTCCAACAATTTGATTCATTTATGAAAATAATAATAATATATAATAATAATTTTGCTCACTAAAATACATACACACTTATATAATGTGCGCATATATTTGTAGGCCTCGAGAAAGATTCATTCTTGTCCCTGTCATGAGTGCATGAACAAAAAGTTGAGCACAACATTTTCAAGCATGAAAAACTAAAGACGTTCTTGTCGGAAAGGTTAAACTAAGTCGCGCTTTCAATAGTTAATGCCACTTTTATCTCAAGGAATTGTTTAAGAATTTTCTTTTCTACTTTTACTATGGTGAATGTCAAGTATATTTTATTTTTTAGTATTTAATATTTGTTGTATTAATATGTGTTATTTGCATATTTTGTTCGGGCATGTTATATACGGCTGGGTCTTTTTATTTTTTATTTTTTGAAAATTGATCGTGTGACTTAATGATGTATTTTTCTTCCACATTTCATTATTAGGTTTGATTTTATGAAGAACATAAGTCATATTATTTGTATCTAATCCACTCAACTATTTTAATTTTTTTTTAAAAATAATTCTAAATCAACTGATTGAAATTGAATAGATTCCCTTCAATTATTTTCCAATGAGAAAATTAATGAATTCTTCTTCATCAAGGGCTTTCCGTGTTCAAATATGTATAGAGATATGAATAATTTAATTAACAAATGTATAATAAGTTGAGCTATTTACCAAGTAATTTACAAAAACACCTATATGATGACGATAATTTCATCTATGAATTTCTTAGAAGGGATAATTATTAAACACGACACTAGTAGAGGTAGTGATGAATTAAAACTTTTTATCATCCAAAACGAATTAAAAAACCATAGATTGATCAGATACAACAAATAGTATATAATACCCAACATCTTTAATAAATCCAAAAAAAGCGAGAAATTGCGGGTGCAGAACAAAAAGAAGAGTTAGAGAGAAATTGCTGGGCGCATTAGCAGCAGACATATAGGTCCCACCATCATGACTATCTCCACCATCTCCATTGCCATCCGCCATTACATTATCCCTCCCAACCCTTCTCCTCCTCTCTCTCTCTCTCTCTTTTCTTTCTCAAGAACCGAATACTATTGCTTTCTTATTCTCTCTATCTCCTCTTACTTTCGATTTACTCTCTCTCCATATTTTCTTGGTAGTTTTGTTCATGTCATGGAACCATCTCTGGGATTACTTGGCCGCGGCGGTGGTGGTGGGGCGGAGCAGAATGCGAAAGTGGAGAAAGACTACACGGGCATGGGGAAGGAAGCTGATGAACTTGAGCTGGGCTTAGGGTTGAGTCTTGGAAATGGTGGTGGTGGGGCGGCGGAGAAAGGGAGGAGCTGTGCATGGGGTGAGCATGGTAGGATATTGACGGCTAAGGATTTTCCAAATGGATTTGCATGTGGTAGAGGCGGCACTAAGAGGGAAAGAGGTGCTGGCGATGAAAGATCTGCTTCTGCTGCTGTCAGGTAACTAGCTAGAGAGAGATAGAGAGAGGAGAGAGAACGTTGCATGCTTAGTTTCATCTTTTGCGTACGCACGTTTTTTTTGTATGTTTAGGTCATGTTAATTCTTGTTGGATTTATTTTATTAATTATGGTATTTGGTTGATTTTAGTTTTTGCATTAGGTAGGTTTTCTTATTTGCCAAATAGAGCAGATAAAGTAATCTAATTTCTACAACAGTGTGAGGGCACAAGGGAGGAGGATTATCATGTGATCTATTTAAATAAGTCCGACCTTAGTGAAGGTTGACAATTAATTCTTTATAGTTGGTTTTGGGAAAGTTATTCTTCTTTGCAATACAAATATATATATTATGAAATAATGTTTATGTTTCTTTTCCTTGATTCTTAAAGCCCATGATATACCTCTTAGTTGTCTTACTCCATCTCATAATAATTTGGCATTATGTCTAGATTTACTTTCTCATTTTTTACCCCCTTTTCAAATTATTTTGTCTTCTCTAATTTGATTTTTGCATCATTTCACCCAACCATTGTGCCCAAAAAAAGAAAAAGTTATCGTGGAGCACTTCTTTTAATATCCTTTTAACCCTTTACTTGTTTTATGTTCTGTCTTTACTTGTTTTAAAATAAACTCTGATTTAATTTGCTTGGTTTATAATGATCCTTTTGGCCCTTCAATTAATTAATGCTAAGAATTCATTATTAGACTAATAGATATTGAATTTTTGTTGTTGAAGCAACCAGGTAGTTGGATGGCCTCCCATAAGGTCTTACAGGATGAACACCTTGTTCAACCAAGCTAAGGGTTCAAATGTTGTTGAGGAGAAGGGAGTTGGTGGAGACGAGAGCTCGAAGAAGAAGATCAACCATGGAGGGGCCGCCATCAAAGGGAGAGCCCATCTTGGATTTGTGAAGGTGAACATGGATGGCTTGCCGATTGGGAGGAAGGTTGATTTGAATGCTCACAAGAGCTACCAAACTTTGGCCAAGGCGTTGGAGGAGATGTTCTTCAATCCGTCTCTATCGACCCCCCGTAGGTTTCTCTTGATATGATCGAGAATTTGAAGGATTCCATGATTAAATAACCATTTATATATTTTCATTTATCTAGACTATATATGGTCCAAGTTCATTAGTGTTCATGTTTGTCTGAGACCTCTGCACTTGAATCAATCAGGTGGAGGAAAAGAAGAGGCTGTGCAGCCTCTGAAGCTTTTGGATGGATCATCGGAGTTTGTGCTAACGTACGAGGATAAAGAAGGCGATTGGATGCTCGTGGGAGACGTTCCATGGGGGTACGTAACACACTTCTAGATTCTTCAACTCAGGTTTACTTTAGGTGATAGAATGGATTTACAATACACAAATTAAGTATTTGAGATTTATGTAATATTTGAGAGATATACATAAAAATTATCCCCACGTACGAATGAATTTAGACTTAACACATAGGTGCATCTAATTTACTGCAAGTGACGCTGAGGCTAACATATGGCTCTTCTTCATCGAGCAGGATGTTTCTCAACACTGTTAAACGACTCAGAATCATGCGAACTTCTGAAGCCAACGGGCTCGGTATGTACATCCATCTTGATCGCCCACATTTTCAATATTCACTCTCTTTAATTTCAGATGTTGGAATTAGCCCTGGAAAATTTGGGGATGCTACTATAATTGTAATAAAATAAAAAGATGATATTCTAATTGCAATGAAATCGTTCGAATTAATTAATGTTGTTGATTTGTTGCAATTAGCCCTTGACATTATATTATGATTCCTAAATTATTATATAAATGATATGTCTACAGCTCCAAAGTCCCAAGAAATTAAGGAATAAGAAGCAAAAGAGCAAACTAATATAGAACCGCCGCCGCCGCCTCATCTCTCAAAATTGGGAAGTCTTGAAATGGAGAAAAAAGAGTTCGAGTCTTTTTTCATTGATTCATTCTATTTTCCTATATTTTTTCTTGATTTTATTCTGATTTGAGGGGCTGCATTTATAGTCCGCTGCTTTTTACGCACTTCTATATATCCTCTAGAATTTGTGAAGGTCTTGTTGTCACTTGTCATACATCTTTTACTGGAATCATTGTTCTCATAATTTATGTATATATGAAAATGCCCAAGAGTCTTACTTGATTTCATTCTTGAATTATGCAATTCTTTTAGTGATTGGAAGGAGGGTATTTTGGCTGGATTTTCCTTTCTTGAATTGCTTATTAGAGTTTTTAAAGATGAGTTCACTGAGATCAAAATGAATGATATATGATATAAAATTAGAGTTTACCTTTTTAACAATCCAAAGAAAACTAGAATTTGATATTCAAATTATCACAATTTCAATTATGCTCTGGACTTCAATTTCCAGTTAGGGATGCCTGGTTTTTTTAAAACCAGCAGTTTTAATCGAAACTGAAACCAGCGGTCCGATTTTAGAACCGGAACCGGCGAAAACGGTTAAACCGGAACCGTAAATTCAGTTCCGACGGTTTTATTACGGTTCAAAGATTTTGAAATCGAAACCACCGGTTCCGGTAGTTGGACCGGTGATTTGGGGCAGTGGGGCAGAATTCCAGGCTAAGGAACAGGGAGGCAGGGCTATGATCTGATTTTTCAAACAAAACCGGCAGTACCAGCAATTTTCTTTTTTCTTTTTATTTCAAAACTCAAATTCAAATTTTTTCACTCATTTTTATATATAGATACTCCATCACCATCCTCGTTTCAACTCAATCATCTTCTATTAACAAGAATTCTTTATTTTATACCTCCAATTTCTATCATCTCTACCTCCATCATCCTCATTCTAACTCACTCATCTTGTGTTAACAAGAATTCACAATTCTCAAAAAACATTTGGTCGAACACATTCCAAATATTACTGTAGTATTAACAAGCTCAGCAAGTTAGCATCTGCTCTAAATATCCAATTAGAATATGCTAGACTCAGTGTAATTGGATGTGCTGTTACATAATTTCTCTTATTCATTAATCATTACTGTAATTTATTACTTATTGATCTATTTATACTCGTCTTCAATTTTAAATTTTAATCAACTTGATTTTTTTTTAAAAACAAAACCACTAAAACCGGAACCGGCAATTTCCTTAGCGATTCGGTTACGGTTCCGGATGCCCTCGGAACCAGAACCGTGGGCCATCCCTATTTCCCGCCACTGTTAGAGGCGGAGTTGGATTTAGCTGAAATTTAGGGATATTTTGACACTAAGCAATAGCTGCTACATAAAATAACTAGGGATAATTGTCATTTAAATCATAACTTTTCGTTGACTTCTGGTCAATCTCATAACTTCTGAAATTAGAACACAAAATTATAACTTTTGACATTTTCTCAATTATCCCACAGATCAAAATTTCGGTGAAATTGAAATAACAATTATCCCAACGACATCGTTTTGAAGAACGAACGTTTTGTCCACGTCGGAAATTTTGGCTGACACGTTACCACCAATTTCACTAGAATTTTGATATGTGTAATAATTGAGAAAATGTCAAAAGTTATGATTTTATGTTCCAATTTTAAAAGTTATAGGATTGACATGATTTTATGTTCCAATTTTAAAAGTTATAGGATTGACCAGAAATCAACGAAAAGTTCTGATTTAAATGACAATTATCCCAAATAACTATGATAGATCGTTAATCTCTTCAGACTCAAATGAATACGAATCAACAGACATAGTCCCAAGGTACATCTGTTTATTCCAAATACTGAAGTACAAGACTCAGAAAAAGTTCGTTTTTTCTCGTTACATCAACACTACAAGTTCTAGCACATCACAACATGTGAATCAGCAACGGCAAGCATCATCCAGAAAAATAGAGCATAAGGTTACTCGTCCGCGAAAATCTTACTACAGAAATTCACGTGGGTCAGTGACGAAACCAGTCAATGCAGATGCAGCAGCTGTGTATGGAGAAGCTAGATAAATCTGCCCTTCTTTATGGCCCATACGACCGGGGAAATTCCTGTTTGTGGTTGAAACACAGACCTGCGTTTCACCAATATCGCACTATTTAGTAGTTATATTACAAGTTATAACTTCTCTCATATGCTACAACAAAAATAATGACGATATATGCTACATGTATATAAATCTCTACTTACGTGAAGGTATCTCAAAAACAGAGATATACGTCTTTAAGCAATTCAAAAAACTGTATCTATAATTATATACTAAACCCACCATTATCTCAACACAACTCTAGTCATATGGACCTTCCAACTCTGTGTTGCATGCTAACATATATTACAGTCCCCGTTTTAGTAGCAATATTAACCACTGTCACATATCATAGTTCCCTCGATGGGTTCTATATATTGCGGTGTCACTAAGTAAATGCTTATTTATGCAAAAGCAATGCAGGATACTGGTGCTGCACGTATATACACACGGGGAAGAAGAAGAAATTAAGCCAAAAACAAAAATACCTTCACTTATTCAGTTTTTTCTTTCTGAAAACTTTAAGGATTTATCCTATTTTCGTGTCTCTTAGATTAAACTTTTTTGCAAAATTGAGGGATTTTGAAGAGAACATAAGTTGGGGACATTTTCTAGAAAACACTGATAGATAGGAACACGAAACATGATTAATCCAAAATTTAATGCCTACATAAACTAATACATTGATATAAATTTGACCCAAAACATCAACTTAGAAACTCTTTAGTAATCAGACTTGCAAAAGAACTTTTAATCACCTTCTTCCTTTGAGACCGAACAAATTATTCTTTGGGTCAAGCTAGATTAAATTGTTATAAAACACATCGGTACATACCTGAGCTTCATTCATGCGTGCATATGTGTCTCTTGGTCCTCCCAAACAAGCACCACAACTGGGGCTTGCAGGTGTATCACATCCAGCTTCCTCAAATATCTGTGAGCAAGTTTTCCCACCCGATCCTGGGACAGGAAGGCTATATACATCCATCCAGACCTGCGAAAACATGTGTAATTTAGATACAAACTATTGAATGTTTGGACTTCAACCAATTTACCCTGTAATTTAGAAAACATACCTTCTGTGTAGCTGGAACTAGGAAGGTTGGGACTTTGACCTTTTTACCCTGTGAATCAGCAAATATGTGTAAGTTCGAGAAGTTTTGCATCACAGCTACTATTTTCTACTAATGGACATGAGAGAGTAAATATGCCTACTTAAGCTGATAATCGACTGATCTGATACTTTTCACAGAAAACCGTGACATTCACTGGTAAAAGGTTCACTACACACACATATTTATTTTGCATGAACTTAAGTGCATAAATAGAGCATCTGCAGTACTAGCATACACTTAATTAGGAAGATTATACAACACCGAGCTAATCAGATTTTGAGTTTCCATAGAAGATACACAACAAGATTCTCATAATTTGAGATCACAAAAATGCACAGTACTAGGACTATATTTAGCCATACTTCTTACCGAAGCAATAAATACTTTAGCAGCAGCCATGAAATCTTCTGTTTTCCCACCAGTACAAGATCCAATATATACCCTGTCGATTTTCACATCTTTGCATTCTCGGGCCAAAGCACGATTGTCGGGAGAATGAGGCTGATATCCATACAATATATGTCAGTGTATAGAAGAAATTAAATATTTTAGGGTAAAAACTAAAAAGCAAGGATATCCCTATATTCTTTTTTTCTTTTTTTTCCAAAAATGCAAAAAGCAAAAGATCATTTCATGAAGTAGCCTCAAATCATTTTGCTAATTCATCCTCCCAAAACAGACCTCAAGAGTAAAAGAGTTACTCTTTCATACAATCATCTTTCATTTAGAAAGGAGAAAACATGACTCCGAGATACATTTTAGTCTCTAACGATAATTTCCCAAGAGGATTAAAGAAAAACAATGGGGTTTATATTTCTCACCTTAGCCACCAAAGGCTCAAGCTTTGAAATATCAAACCGGTACTCTTGAAGAAACCTAATTAAAAGAAAAATAAAATTTTCCATTAGCACCCAAGTTTTACCAAGTTTACCAGAAAGAAATGACATGATGCCGAAGAGATCATATTAGTTAGGATTTAGTATATTAAATAGACTGGAAATATATTGATCAATATGTCAAAAGGAATTCCAAAATGACTTCATAAGAGAGGTTTCCAGATATCACAAAAGAAGGGAAATAAACTGATTAATATGTCAAAAGAGAATCCCACAACAATCTCTCTCTGCTATTATCTGATTTCAGCAACAGTATAGAAGTGTCGGCACACATAATATTGTTCTAAACTTGCAAAAGTAACAGGAGGCTACCTGGCTCCTCCATCGCTAAATACTGGCTCAAATGGCAAAGATGTCTTGTCCTGATCAGCCAAAAAAAGTAACATCACTATCAAAAGCAGGACAAAACTTAATATAGATGTTCTCGTCTCTTGAAGTTTTCAAAAGGTATCAACTCAAGGAAACTTCTACCAGCATGTATATTTATTATTCATATAATCACAAGGATGGCTAGCTGTGTCAATTAGTAAGCCCCGTGTTTTTGTTCAGACACACACACTATGATCATGGAATTATCTCTCCTACAACTAACCTCGAGATACTTGTAAGTGGTACTATCAGCAGGGACGACACCATTCTTTCCCCCAGCTTCGACTACCATGTTGCACAGCGTCATTCTTTCTTCCATCTTCAGCAAAACGTAAATTTAAAGTTGCACCAAGAACAAATTATAAGTATCTTCATATATTATCCTCAAGAACCTATATGCATTTACTGAATGATGAGATGCGCTTACCGTCAAACTTTCAACAGTAGAACCAACAAATTCCATTGCTTTGTATGTCGCACCAGCAACTGAAATTTCACCAATAATCTACAAAATATGCAACACATGTGTCGATATGTTGTCTTCGATATTCTCATTACCAAATGATTTTAACCTCGCATATACTTACTTGCAAAATTAAATCTTTTGCTAGCAGATAGTCGGGCATTTCACCATCCATTACAAATCTCAAAGTTGGAGGCACCTGCAACGCATTTACAAGAAAATACTCACCACTTCATATGTGCATCAAGAAGTATCTAAGAGATGTTGAGATAATCTCACGAACAGTCATGTCCATTAAGGAATAAAAAACAGAACTGTGAACTATCATTTTAGATAGTCAAATTTGCGTTTTCTAATTTAAATAATACTGTATGACCAGTGTGGAAATAAAGAAAATGGGACTATAGGAGAAAATTGAGGAATTAAATTCTAGAGTTCATGAAGAAGCATGCTGGAGTGAGACACTCATAGACAAGAAAATAAAATGAAACAAGATAAGAACGTGTAACATAAGACACACCTTAAGCAAAAGCTTTCCAGTACCCAATACAAAACCAGCATCGGTGTTTCCAATTCCAGTAGCAAACTGACCAAATGCTCCAGCAGTACATGTGTGAGAGTCGGTACCCAGCAGGACCTAGAAGCAGAATACATTTCATAAGTTATCAGCAGGTTCGATATCATTCTTAAATACCGTCATCTAGAGCTTGATTAGTAGAGGAGAGGCATTAAATACTGAATACAAATAATTTTTCTGTTAACAGATATACCTCTCCAGGACGGCAATGACCTTCTTGGGCAAGAGCCACATGGCACACACCTTTGTAATCAGGATTAGCCTGAAATGTCAGTCGGTCAAACTCAATTGCTCTCTACAAAAAAGCATTTGACAGGACAGTAAGTTCCAACAACTAGCAAAGTAGCCTTACCTTGAAATTTCCAAGATCTTTGATATCGTAGAAATATTTAATATTTTGCTCATTACAGAAATCCCTCAAGATGTCTACATTGCGATTTGCTCGTTCATCAGTAGTGAAGATATAATGATCAGGAATGATAACAACTTTTTCACGGTCCCAGACCTACAATAGCAAATAACAAGCAACAAATTAATAAAGTGAGATAGGAACACCAAAAATGTAAAAGAACACTTTAGAAATGTGTGAAGAGCAGACAAAAAAAATTAACTACTCAATTAAACAATATAGGCCAAATTTTTCCTGTTTTTCTTGAGAACGGCATACACAATAACATCAGAGAAATCATCTGAAAAGAACGGTAAAACAATAGAATTCTAAGTTTCTCAAAATCGTGGAATATCACAAAGACATGAGACACTAGTCACATTCTATAAGAACCTTAGTTTTTACCACTAATTACTTTGGCAAACCAATGACCCTACCTAACCTCCAAGTGGCAAAATAGAATACAATTAACAACAAAGTAAGGCATGAAGTATCGCTGACAATTCACCTTTCTAGAGTTCTAAAAGAAAATATTTTAAGTTTTCGTGAATCAAAAATTTAAGATCCACATACAAATTTCAGTAAGAGATGGTCCGAATTTCAAATAAGATATATGCCTTCGGCTTGTACTTGCTAAGTTATATTTTCTTATTAAATCTGGTACAGTTGCTTCACTTAATGGTCCAACGGAGACTCACTATTAAGAAGATGAGGACACATAGACAACCAGTACACTTTATTCATCAAAGAGTTAATAATAAATATGACATAATAAGACCATAGTTGGGTAACCTACAAAATTTAAATAAATATGCTAAGGTTAAGTCCAACTAGATAGCATTGCAAAGAAAACAAGGTCAAGTATCGAATCTAATACACGATCTCAAGATGTCCCAATATTTCTATAAAAACTAAATTCAATAACTCAGAAACAGCACATTTGTCTTGTTAAGATTATTTCAACCAAGAAAATACTGTTCTTTATCATTTACCTTTGCATATTGGCCGAATTCCTTCTTGAAAATCCCAATGGAACCAGGGCCACAAACATCATGTGTCATCAAAATATCCACATTGACCCACGCATTCTCACCGGGAACCAATTGGGATTTCTCTGAAGCTCTTGCCAATATCTTCTCTGTCATGGTCATCCCAGTCTTAACCTACAAATAAAAATTCCCCGAAAACCATCAAAATCCAAAACCATCTTCATTTAATCTGAAATCTATCATAAAAATAATAAGAAATAACTAAATTAATTACCGCCCCCGTCGTCGACGGTTTGCGCTCAGATTGCTGGGGCGCCATTACAGAAACTATTTTCTTGGAAGCCATTTTCTTGGAAAGCTGCGCGGAACATGGAAATGAAGGCTGGGTGCAGAAAGCTGAAAAGCCCACATCTTTCTGCAAATACAGAAACACAAAAAAGACGGAGATTATAGAAATTCTCTTGACTAATTAAACATATGGAAGAAGGTAAATAAAAAGCTGCTACTTTTTGAAGCACAAAAACCTTGTCGACGAGGAATGAGGAGGTCGGAGCTACAGCAGATGAAGCCATCTCACGTTGTCCGAACAGCAGAATTCGGTGGGCAGAAGAGAAATTACACAGTTCGTGGATTTCTCAGCCTATTAATTTGCCAGTTTTTTCTATGGTGACGGCTGCTTGTGCTCGGCAATAAAGGTCGAGATGGTTAATCAGCTAGATTTGTTGGACCGTGGGTTTGATTTATTTCACTTTCGCTTCTTATGTCGGTTATGAAATGAATGTGATGTTGAACTATTCCTTTGTAATTAAATATGTAAAGTTATAAAGTTTGAGCGTTTTTTGATTTTCTATATAATTTGCACAGTTCAGCCCTAAATATGTAAACTAAAAACTTATTTGGAATTTTCCCAAACAAAAAATATCCCTAAATACGTGAACTTTTTAATTTATCTGAAATTTCTTGGAATTAGTTTTTTTCCAAATTGAAATTGACATTGAACTCAAAAGAACTTGTTTTGATTTTATAAAATCTAGAAAAAATAAGAGAGCTGAAAACAAAATTACAACTCTCACCATTTCGCCTCCATCCTCTGCTGGGAGAAGGAAGCAAAGCACCCCATACCATGCTGTTTTTTCTCTTTTTCTTTGGGCTATTTAAAAACACAACACAGTTTTTCTCTTTTTCTTTGTTGTAATAAGAGACTTTCTACGGCATTTCATGCTCGATTATTTTTTAGACTGACTTGTTTCTTTTATAAGGATGAATTAGGAGATATGCTCAAGAGTGAAGGCATCAATTATAAGGATAGCAAGAGAGATTCAAAGAAACTAGGGAGCAGAAACAAATGATAGTTCTAACAAACACACGAATCCATATATACATCTAAATGACTCGTACAAACAGCCATTTGTAGGTAATGCTATCTACAAACAAGCAAAGACATGCCACCTTAAACACTTTGCCCACGACACCCAAAATGTACGCACTTCTAAACTCATCTAAAAGGAGGAACAGAAACAAAAACAAAAACATGTACTTTTATATTTAGCAACGGATAGCCCTACTCAGACTTTGGATGGCGCTCAGGGCGAAGCAGTATCGTACTCGATGTCCTTCTCCAAAAACTTTACAGCCACCAAGAACCTTATACTTACCTGAACAACAAACAAGCACCACATGACAAATTCATTAGAATATATTCAGTGTTCGGTGCAAGTTCATTGCCAGACCCAAGGTTTGGTTCGGGGACATCACCTGTTGTGGGTCGTAGACAGCATACTCGTTGTACTCGAGGGGGCTGTCCTTGTGCTCCGATGGGACTAGCTTACCACAGGGCACCTTGACATCATTCCACATAAAATGCTCTGACTCATCTGTCTTCTTCCTTCCTTGCCCAATCACCCCACGTTTCTTCTCTTCCAGTTCTACGGCGTCCTTTGCAGACCACAGGCCACGTTTTATTTGATTAGACGACAATACCATGATAAAATGAAACATGAATAATCAGATAAGATTAGTAATTAGCATATGTACCTCTGGAGCACCAGTTAGCTCTGTAACTTCTTCACCTAAAGATGCAACTGCCAACACCAGAAATGCCTCTGGCCTGTCGACTGCCATGAAACCGTACCTGGCCGCTTCTGCTGCGGCATCTGAGCAGACTATCGCCCTCCCAAACTAAGCACATATATGAGTGTCAGCGACAAGAATCCGGAACTCAAAACTGTGAACCATTAATGTACTCTCACTACTTCTAGCAACCTTACCATGTATCCAGGAACAGGCAGAAAACATAACGAAGGCAAGAAACTCTTTTCCAGGTGCCGCAACAAATTGGAACTTCGTGTACCTAACAATTTTAACGAGAAATAAGCTTCGGATTCTGATTCCTACACCACATCACTATGCAATCGAACAGTGTAACCATCTCTAATACTGACCACACCATAACAAAACTTTATTGGGTAGCTTCTTGATTTCGTCAAAGGAGGGGCCAGCGCTCACTTCAACTGTGAAGACATCCTCAATTGATACTCCATAACTCTGGGAAAAGACAACTTGTGATCACGATTATTCATGTACTGATACTAGGGTGGGTGATTCTAAACAGTCATGAACTTACAATTTCCCCAACTTTAATGGGCTCATAGGTTTTCTCCAGATAATTAGCTACCATCTTGTAGTTTTCGGTGTCCTTTTCAACTGGAGAGACAGAGCATCCCAACTTCTTATACCGAAGAAACAGAGGATCATCGAGAGTAGAACCAGACATGTCGCCTATGAGTCGTGAAGCGACATTTATATCCCTGATCGTTTCCACTGCAGCTACTCCCTGCATAGTTCTTTTCGAATTAGGATCAGAAAGTCAAAGATCATGATATTTGTAGTTTGAGCACTTTTGAAAGTGCTCACATGATCGGCTATGTCTGTGAAATCCCGGAAAACATAGGGTCTGGTGCTAGGCAGAAGAGTGAACATTCGCTGGCTAAAATCGGCCCATAAGGCGTCCCTTTTCGGCCCCGTCTCCTTGCTTGTCCTTAGGGTTTGTGCAAATTCATGTAGAGTATCCTCACCTGGGCATCATTATACACAGTCAGAAATGCCACCAATAATCCAGAGAATAAAGCAAGAGTATGAGAAGTTCTTACATCTTTTCAAGTGTATCTCAGTAACCATACCCAGAGGCAAGTCCGGAAAATCCAACCCCATTTCCATCATAGCATACCTGCATTACAAACTACAACTTAGCACCCTCATTATAAGAACGTGACAAGTTGATATCCATGTTGGCTAATCCAATTTTAACTTCGTAACTTACCTGTAAATCTCTTGACTACACAGGACCTTCATGAAATTTGCAACCTTCGGCCCAAGTTTGCAGTGCAGTGCTGCAACGCCAAGTTGTCTCAATCTCAGACCCCCATGTCTCACCTCGACTCCATCATCCTACAAACCACATTACCTTACATTCTATTATTAAAGTACAATCGACTTTGCAGTAACTCGGTATAAGCACGCACCATGTCGATGGGGAATAACTTCTGAAGTTTCTTCTGAATCTTCTTCTCTCTCTCCCATGGTTCGAACTTGTTACCAGTCACCCCTTCAAATTGTTTGGCGAACTCTTGGATTGCACCATTGACATTATCCCGCTCCTCCAACTTCTCATCCGCTCCATCGAGATTGCCTATCCTGCCCTTCTTGTAGTACATGTATAGCTGGCCCTCGGATAGGGTAATCAGTTGCATAATGCAAAATCTATGTTGGATCACTTAATCAGCAAACAACAGAGTAGCAATCGATAATGATAAGTCAGACAAAAGATCCATACTCGTTGTTGGATCACTTAATCAGCAAACAACAGAGTAGCAATCGATAATGGTAAGTCAACAAAAGATCCATACTCATTTAAGCCTGCCCCTCTATCTGAAAGGGCAAAGGCGCAATTGTACAAGATTCCATCCTTCTCCAAAATTTGCCCACCAACATCCTGCAACTTTGTGTCCTTATGCACACATCTCTTTCCATATACCTTAAGCTGAAATACCAAACAATTAAGAAACAAGCTATGCTATCAAAACTAAATAAGCAACAATGAGCTGACAAATACTTCAGATGTAATGGTTTCAAGAGCCTCCTCAGAAGGATCCTGCTGATACAAGGCGATGCCTTTTCCACCTACAGAAAGATCACTAGCGATGTCATAGGCTTCAAGAGGTTGAGGCTCCTTCTTTTCAATACTGTCGCTTAACCAAGCTTCACGTACTATTGGTATTCCCCTATCCCTGAAATCATATGTTGCAAACACTTGTATTGGAAGCAAAATCACAAGCATCAAATCCTATGAACTCCCAAAGACCTATCAGCAGACAAATAAAATGAAATGCTCAAGAATTCTTACGTTGCTTCAGTCAACTTGGAAGAGCCACCACGTTCCTGCTCAGCTGGAGACACGACCAGGCAAGAGGCCCCTGCGAAGTGGCACACACCCTACTTAGTACCTAAAGATGGCGCAACAGAATAATTAACTAGCAAGCTCTCTATATTTTTACCCATCACTGAGTTGGCAACTTTCCCTCCGGCCTTCTCAATCTTCGACTTCCAATATTGCTGTACCGGACAAAGAGAACATACTAAAAGATCAGTAGACATGCGGCAAAACACCAGGAGTTGGGTCAGAAGAACTAGAGCACATACATGTGTTCGTGTCAAACGGCCTGCCAGAGAAATCATCATGCCCTTCAAAGGTTTTTCAGCGGAAGAAACTGTGCGAGGGCGAGATTTAGGATCTTGGTGCTTTTTCAGCAACTACATCAAGAAACAATTTTCATACAGACAATCCACTACGTATTAATCAGATTGAAACAGAGGTAATAAACAAGAAATTTACTTCAGCAATATGGGAATCCCTGACAGAGTCAGGCAGTTTAGTTGGCTCATTCCTTCGGGGAGGATCTTTAGTGGCAAAAATGCAGGTAGACCACTCAGTATATACACCTGAGCATGAAAAGTTTCTCTCGGAGATCTTCAAAGTGCCACCACAAACAGGACAATCGTCTAACGGCCCGTAAAATAGGACATCTTGACTGCATTTCAAGTATAAAGTACACCATTTGTAAAATAACTATGCATAGAATTCCATGAAAGAATGATCTTGTCCATTTTTTTCACCAAAAAAGAGAGGAAAAAACTATGATCACTTACCATCTAGGGACTACAGCATCATCCAGTCCGCCTGCATCTTGGCCATTCGCCTCCAGAATTTCACGCATCTGCTGAATTGATAGATGCTCGCTCATGGCTTTGCAGAACTTCTCAAACTCTGCTATGATCTCCTCAGTCGACCTCTCATCCCCATTTTCCTTGCCCTTGTCGTTCATGGTTTTTTCCTTCTTCGCATCCTTGCCTCTTCCCTCATTCTCGGTTTCTTCCTTCTTCACATCTTTGGTTCTCTCTTCAGTCTCTGTTTTGGACTTCTTTGGCGAATGCTCAGATTCGCCTTCACTTGCTTTGGCCTCAGCCTTCTGCTTCCTTGTTGCCACCTTTTCCTCGTTTCCAGAGGAATAAGCGTGCGATCTAGTCTCATGAACCTTAAATTCGCAATAACATACTCTTGAGCAAATTAAGACAATTAACCTACTACATCAATTCACTTGTAATCATCATCTGCTGCAAGGCATAATCACACATTTATCCTCCAGATCTCGCTAAACTCAACTAACTGCTTATTACGTATGCTCCTTTTCGGCAGTTCAATTGCCAGATCCAGACACATGGATAACAAGAAAGTCATCTGCTACTAAAATTAAATGGCTAGCATTAGGTAGGGAGCATATAAAAGCGCACATTTGCATAATATGAATCTTCAAGAAAATTAATTTGCCTAAACCAACTATTAACCAAAGAATATACCAAGAACTGCTCCAAATGAATTCATACTACCCCTATACCCCAAATTCAACGGTCGAATTAATCGTACATACACATAAACCCTCAAACTATTTCACATTTCTCCATCAAATCACAATTATGATTATAGATAAAAACATGCAGCAGAAACAGAACAAAACCTTCATTTTCCAACAAGTCTAGTCAGTCTCTCCTTTCAACCACAACTTTTTCACCCAAACAGTAGGAAAAAAAAAAGGAATAAGCTGAAATTGTGCTAGCAAAGTACAAATCCCGAGTTATGCCAACTTGTTTTTACACAGTGATGTCGGTGGCGCGAGCTAACCTCGGAAAGCAGAGCGACTGCGTGTTTTTCTCACAATACAACAGGTGTGCTGCGGTTTGCCACGACTACAAGATGCTCAGCTGCAGTTGCCATGCTTCGTGACAAGTGCTGCGTGTTGTTCCCCGCGCTTTGATGAGTTGTACCTTATCAATCTGCAACACAATGTAGTTCTGCGGACCTGGTTTAGGTTTTGCCGTTTTGCACTTAAACATCAGAAAATTTATTCCTATTTTTGGCGATGAATGCGAACACTGACTGGTTCAACCGTTCAATTTTCTGCGATTTGGCGCCTTAAAAAATGAGCTCTAATTTCAGTTTTAAGAGTAATGTTATTATTTTTTTAGCTATAGCACTTACAATTCAATTTTAAAAAATTTAATAATAAATTAGATATAATTTTATTTTTACATTTCATCATTTTTTATTATTTTCAATTTCATATAATTATGTAAATTGTTATATTTGTAAAATCAAAATAAATAACTAAAACTTAAAAAAGTATATAATTAAATGATGAAAAATTCGGAAAAAACTCCAAATGTACCCCTTTGACGGAAACGCAAAAATACGACAGAGAGCAAACAAAATTTTGACCATACATTATTATTACTCTTTACATTAACTTTCCAACACTATGATAATATATCCAGAAGAATGTAAAGAAAGAAATTAGCAAAATAAAATTGCAATTAAGCCACAAGACAACTGCCTTTGACGAGAATGCAAAAATACGATGGACACGAAATCTAATTTTGACCAGATGTCATTGTTACCCATTACACTGAATTTCCAACACCTGGAGAATATATCATGAAGGACGAGTATTGAATGAGCTATGGGTACCCCTTTGACGAGAATGCAAAAATACACGGACTGAAAATCCAATTTTGACCTTACGCTATTGTTATCCATTACATAGGATTTCCAACACCATGAGAATTCCCAAAAATGACGAATAAGGTAGGAGCTATGGGTAAAATAAAATTGGGAAAAAGCACCAAGGATGCCCCATTGATAAGAACACAAAAATATGACGAAGATGAAATCAAGTTTCGACTATATGCCACTATTACCCATTACATAGTCTTTCCAACTCCATGAGAATTTCATCAGAATGAAGAGTAATGATATATGGAAAAAATGAAATTGTGAAAAAGCTGCAAGGCAATTACTGCCTTTGACAAGAATGTAAACATATGATAGAGCGAAAATCTAGTTTTGACCAGACGTCATTGTTACTCATTACATAGACTTTCCAACACCGTGAGAATTTCCCGAAAATGACGAGCAAGAAAGGAGATATTGACATAATAAAAATGTGAAAAGCCAGAAGACAGTTGTCTTTGACGAGATATGGATAAAATAAAATTGCGAAAAAGCTACAAAATATCTACCTTTGGCGAGAACCCAAAAATATGATGGAGATGAAATCTAGTCTTGACTAGACGTCATTATTACCCATTACATAAGATTCCAACACTGTGGGAATATCCCTTGAAAGATGAGTAAGCAAGGAGCTATGGAAAAAAATATTCAAAAAAACCCTTAAAGGAGTACCCCTTTAACGAGAACGCAAAACTCCGACGGAGAGGAAATTCAGTTTTGACCATACGTCATTGTTAACATATGTTTTCCATCATTATGATATTTCCCTAGAAGAAGGAGCTATGTGGAAATTTTTTTGCAAAAAAGCCACAAGGCACTGCATTTGATGAGAACACAAAAATACGACAGAGAGGAAATCCAATTTTGACCATACGCCATTGTTACCCATTACATGGACTTTCCAACACCTTGAAACTTTCCTTAGAAGGACGACTAAGGAAGGATTTATGGGGAAAATAAAATTGGAAAAAAGCCCTACGACCTATGACGGGGAACGCAAAAAACGATGGAGAGGAAATCCAATTTTGACCACACGCCATTGTTGCCATTTACATAGACTTTCTAACACTGTGAGAATTTCCCTAGAAGAACGAGTAATGAAGGAGATATGAGCAAAATAAAATTGCTAAAAAGCCACAAGACAATTTGCCTTTGACGACAACGCAAAAATACAGCGGAGTGGAAATTTAGTTTTGACCAGACTTACCTATTACATTGGGTTTCCAACACCGTGAGAATATACCCCGAAGGACAAGTCAACAATGAGCTATAGGCATAATAAAATTGCGAAAAAGCCCCAACCCCTTTGACCAGAACACAAAAATATGACGGAGAGTACTTCTAGTTTTGACCAGACGACATTGTTACCAATTATATAAACTTTCCGAAATTGTGAGAGTTTTCTAGAATAAAAAAGT
This sequence comes from Monilaria moniliformis, assembly GCA_034509125.1. Taxonomy (NCBI): domain Eukaryota; kingdom Viridiplantae; phylum Streptophyta; class Magnoliopsida; order Caryophyllales; family Aizoaceae; genus Monilaria; species Monilaria moniliformis. The sequence goes on from JAYDZE010016439.1 coordinate 24,597, forward strand.
AAGGTAGGAGATATGGCAAAATAAAATGGGGAAAAAGCCCAAGAGATATCCTTTTGACGGGAACACAAAAATACGCCAAAGTGAAAATCAATTTTTGACCATACGTCATTGTTACCCATTACGTAGACTTTCTAACACTGTGAGAATTTCCCCAGAAAAATGAGTAAGAAAGCAGATATGAGCAAAATAAAATTTCAAAAAGCCACAACACAACCGCTTTTGACGAGAACGCAAAAATACGATGGAGAGGAAATCTAATTTTGACCAAATGCTATTTTTACCCATTACATTGGATTTCCAACACAGTGAGAATATACACCAAGGATAATTAAGGAAAGAATTATGGACAAAATAAAATTGCGAAAAATCCCCAATGAGTACATACTCATTTGACTATAATGCAAAAGTACGACAGATAGGACATCCAGTTTTGATCATATGTTAATGTTATCCATTACAAAGGTTTTCCAACACCATGAGGATTTCCAGAATGACAAGTAAGGTAAGAGCTATTGGCAAAATAAAATTAGGAAAAAGCCCTAAAGGGTACCATTTTGACGAGAACACAAAAATACAATGGAAAGGTAATCTTGTTTTGACCATAAGCCATTATTACCTATTAAATAGTCTTTCCAACACCATGAGAATATCCTTAGAAGATCAAGTAAGGAAGGTTATATGGGCAAACTAAAATTGCGAAGAAGCTAAAATACAGCTGCTGCCTTTGATGACAATGCAAACATACGACGGAGAGAAAATATAGTTTTGACCCGTCACCATTGTTACCCATTATATAGAATTTCCAACACCGTAAGAATTTACCTAGAAGGACAAGTAAGAAATGGGATATTGGCATCATAAAATTGCGAAATGCCCCAAGACAACTGTCTTTGATGATAACACAAATATACGAGGAAGATAAATCCAATTTTGACCAAACGCCATTTTTACCTGTTACATGTAACAGTCACCATAAATGAGAATAATGAGGTTTTGGCTACAAGGTTAGTCAACTCATGGCGAGTATGTATGGACTATATGAAGTTCAACAAAGCTAGCAGGAAAGATCATTTTCCATTACCTTTCCTAGACCAATTGTTGGACAGAATTGCAGGTTACTCTTATTACTGTTTGTGTGTGTTTGTGTGAGAAAGAGAGTATTCACAAAGGAAAGTGTGTGCAAGTAAAGTGTTGACAACATTATATGGGTATTGGCAAGCATGTATGGTTATGGAATTGATGCAAAACTTCAAATGGTCATAACTTTGGCTAGAGAAGTCCGTTTTGGGCGATTTTTTTTATTTTATTTCATGTATCTCAACGAGATCTATGCATTCCAAACTGCCAAAGGCAGTTTGAGCCCCCAGATTACTTGTGTGGGCGCCGGTCGGGTTACTTATGTGGTGAGAAAAAAAATGGTGTCAGAAACAAGAATTGATATCAGGACCTACTCAATAACAAGTAAAGGATGTACCACCAGACCAACAACTTCATTTGTGTAGAGAAATCTAGAAATTACTTAACAATGAAATATAAGATATTTTAACGTTATGAATTATGGAGCGGAGCCAATGACATGACAAAAACTCACGTATTTAGCATGGGGCTTACATAAATCATTCGCCAAAAAAATCAATCAACATTCGGAATCACCCCGTCGAAAATCATAATGTGTGTCTATTTTACCCAAAATATGAAATTAACATTGAAAGAAGGCATTTTTTCAAAAATCAGGAAATCAAGTTTTGGCCATACGCCAGTGTTACCCATTACATAAGCTTTCCAAGCCCGTGAAAATTTCGCGCTAAGGACTAGTAGGCCAAGAGATATGAGCAAAATAAAATTACGGAAATGCCCCTAGGCAGCCTTTTACTAGAAGGCAAAAAAATGACGGAGAGGAAATCCAGTTTTGACCATACGCCAGTGTTATCCATTACATAAGTTTTCCAAGTCCGTGAAAATTTCGCGATAAGGACGAGTAGAACGAGAGATATGAGCAAAACAAAATTGCGGAAATGCCCCTAGGCCTGCCTTTTACTAGAAGGCAAAAAAAACGACGGAGAGGAAATCAGGTTTTGACCATACGCCAGTGTTAGCCATTATATAAGCATTCCAAGCCCGCGAAAATTTCGCGCTAAGGACTAGTAGGCCAAGAGATATGAGCAAAACAAAATTGCGGAAATACCCCTAGGCAGCAGCAGCTGCCTTTTACTATAAGGCAAAAAAACGACGGAGAGGAAATCCAGTTTAAACCATACACCAGTGTTACCCATTACATAAGTTTTCCAAGCCCGCGAAAGTTTCGCGATAAGAACGAGTAGAACGAGAGATATGAGCCAAACAAAATTGAGGATATGCCCCTAGGCCTTCTACTAGAAGGCAAAAAAACGACGGAGAGTAAATCCAGTTTTGACCATACGCCAGAATTACCCATTACATAAGCTTTCCATGCCCGTGAAAATTTCGCGATAAGGATGAGTAGAACAACAGATATAAGCAAAACAAAATTGCGGAAATGCCCCTAGCCAGCCTTTTACTGGAAGACAAAAAACCGAAGGAGAGAAAATCCAGTTTTGACCATACGCCAGTGTTACCCATTACATAAGTTTCCAAGCCTCCGAAAATTTCGTGATAAGGACAAGTAGAACGAGAGATATGGGCAAAATAAAATTGCGGAAATGCCCCTAGGCAGCTAGCTGCCTTTTACTAGAAGGCAAAAAAACGACGGAGAGGAAATCCAGTTTTGACCATACGCCAGTGTTACCCATTACATAAGCTTTCCAAGCCCGCAATAATTTCGCGCTAAGGACTAGTAGGCCAAGTGATATGAGCAAAACAAAACTGCAGAAATGCCCCTACGTTAAAAAACGACGGAGAGGAAATCAAGTTTTGACCATACGCCAGTGTTACCCATTACATAAGCTTTCCAAGCCCTTGAAAATTTCGCCATAAGGACGAGTACAACGAGAGATATGAGCAAAACAAAATTGCGGAAATGCTCCTAGGCGGCCGCCTTTTACTAGAAGGCAAAAAAATGATGGAGAGGAAATCCAGTTTTGACCATACGCCAATGTTACCCATTACATAAGCTTTCCAAGTCCGCGAAAATTTCGCGATAAGGACGAGTAGAACGAGAGATATGAGCAAAACAAAATTGCAGAAATGCCCATAGGCAGCTTTTACAAGAAGGCAAAAAAATGACGGAGAAGAAATCAAGTTTTGACCATACGCCAGTGTTACACATTACATAAGCTTTCCAAGCCCGCAAAAATTTCGCGATAAGGACGAGTAGAACGAGAGATATGAGCAAAAAAAAATTGCGGAAATACCCCTAGCCTTTTACTAGAAGGCAAAAAAACGACGGAGAGGAAATCCCGTTAGTGTTACCCATTACATAACCTTACCAAGCCCGCGAAAATTTCGCGATAAGGACGAGTAGAACACGAGATAAGAGCAAAACAAAATTGAGAATATGCCCCTAGGCCTTCAAATTCGACCCTACAGGCCCCTTCCCCTCGTAAAAACGTTTCCGTCGGTACGTGAATCCCGGACAAGGAACGAAGAAGTTATGGCCAAAACATTTTTTGGGCAAAAAGCTGGCCAAGACAACGCAATCCAAGGCAT
>JAYDZE010016440.1:0-10080 GCA_034509125.1 Monilaria moniliformis
AATGTCAAAAGTTATGATTTTATGTTCCAGTTTCAAAAGTTATGGGATTGATCAGAAGTCAACGAAAAGTTATGATTGAAATGACAATTATCTCAAAAAATTAACGACCCATGGATGGATGCATGTTTACATTTAATTATATATATATAAATTATTTGTTTATTAGCTTGGTGGTAACATTGTTTATAAATTATTTGTTTATAAAGCAATGGTAACATTGTTGATTCAGTTAATGGCCATTTGCAGTTGATTATGGAGGGAAATAGAAAAACTTTATTTTATATATGATTGTAGGTTTCTACTCATAGTAAGTATGACCGAATGAAATTAGGTACTTATAAATTACTATAACAAAAATGAATAATAAGTTGAGACTTACTAGATTAAGAAATAATTTCGTATGAGTGAATATAATAGATAAAATAATTTAATTTAATTAAATGTTTGATTTGAAATAATTCATGATTGATAATTTATTCTATTGAATTAGTTATCTACCCATCCTGTGAGGTGCTACTTCTTTTCATTACTTCCAGTCGCCCCTTTTTTTAATCCGCTGATTGGTGATGTCAGCTTGAAAATTAAAATTTAAGTTATTTTAGTTCTAAACTATTTTGCATTTTCATATTTTTTTTTTACTATAAATTATTAAAATATTTGGTACGGCGGAATAGAGAATAATAAATGGTGTTTATTTATATTTTATATTTTTTTGCTTAGTATGACTATTTCATAGAAATCATCATTTTATTTAATATTATCATTATCACTAGATTAGAATAGACGAGAGGTCATTCCATTCATATCTTAGTTTCTATTTCTTTCCATCATATCAAATATCTTACAAGTCAGTAATGTTTCTTCATGTTCAAGAATATTCAAACAATGAAGATTTTTTATGTTAAGAAAGTAATCTAGAATATCATCCCCATCATTTCTTTTCTCTCAATTAAGAAAAAAATGTCCCTAGGAGTTGGATGGCGACACTCCAACAAGAAAAGAGAAATGGAAATTTTTGTTTGTAATGTAAAGATAAAAGCAAAAAAATAGCAAGAAGAAGATAAATGGAAAATGTTGTTTATAAGCAGAAAAGAGAAAAACATAAAAATTCGGAGAATAAACTGGAGGCAGTAGAACAATCAAAAAGAGGAAAAGGGAAATTTAAAATTTTGTTTTTGAGGCTAGAAGTTAAATTGAAACAAATCAAGTTTTGATTTTTATATACTTTATAAAATTAACGATGTCAAAATAATATTTAGAATCAAATTAAAAATATAAAACAAAAAATATTAATACTACGAGGATAACATTTATCTTCATTTATTACATATTGTATATTATTATATTCTTATAATAAATAAAATTAATTAAAAACCTAATATAATTATTACTAATTATAATATAAAATATATAAAATATTTTTAATTGATAATTTTATATTTTTATGCTAAATATTGGCTGTGTAACAAATGAGCTTTAGCTCAACGACCTTGTTAGAACACCATTGAAAGATGACCCAAATGGATTTTATCGGGTTCAAACCGTGCAAGCTGTACCCGACCCGACCGATAAACCCTTTGAAAGTGAAACCTCACACATCACAGAAAACAGCAGCACCACCTTCTTCAACCCGAGCTAAGCCCTCATTTCCGTACGTAAAATCGACGCAAGTTTTTGATTCAATTCCTTAAACCTCGATTATCCCCTAATTTAGCAACTACATCAATTTGTTTTTCTATTTTCTGGGCGTTATCTTGTCCGATAGAATCATGCCGGACGTGCATTCCCTCGTGAATGAGTTCGTAATCAAGCTCAACAAACGGTATTGATGAAAAATAAATAAAATTGGAACGATTCCCCTGATACAACACCGTTATTTTGTTTAATTTGTTGTTCGATTTGTGTGCCCGCTGATAACTGCAGCCAAATCGAGGGGTCGAAGACGACGGCGAAGCTGACGGCGGAATTGCTCCGTTCGTTTATATCTCAACAGAGGCTGCCGCAAAGTAACCAAGCTGGGGCTCTCATTGACGCCGTGAAGGCGGTTGGGGAGAAGCTCATCGCTGCTAAACCTGTTGGTATGTGAACTCTCCTTGTTCGATTAATTAAGTCTAATTGATTTTACTACTTGACAAATTATCCGTTGGGTTCTTGCTTTTGCGCCCCCCCCCCCCCCCCGGCCAATTTATTATTTTGGATCATGTGTTTGTAATTTTGTATTTCCTTTGGACTTCGTAATTTTGTTATTTTCTATCACCAGTTAATTGTTCTGGTCAGATGGTGTCTGCTTCCTTGGAATACAGCTTCATTCCATCAATTGTAAACTTGATCGAAAAGGAATAAGTTCGGATTATTTGAGCAGTAGCAGAAGTTATATTGAGATTATCGAAGAGAGTGTTAAATGTTCTTTTGCCTTTCTGAATGAACATAACAATGACCAATTTCAGATATGAAATAGCAATGGTTGTAAGTTTGTTGATTGAATGCCAGCAATAGCTAGGCTTGTTTAGTAGGATATCTTGGCTTCTCAATTTTGTTAGAATTTAGTACTATTATCACATTTTAGGTTTCTGCTTGATCAATTCAATCAAAGTATCAAACTGCATTGGAAGTGTTCTGCATTAGATTTAGGGCTGTAAGCTATGAGTATCTTATATTGCCACTAGTATAAATAAAATCTTACTAGGAATCAACTGGAATATGGAGGTACAAGGTGATTCCTACTTTCCTAGTTGGAATACTTGGATCATTCTTGGTTTCTTTGAGTTAGCTACTTATTCATGGTGGCTAATTATGATATTCTTTTGTTATCTTCCAATTTGACCGTTTGTCAACAATAATACCAGAATTGGGCCCTTTAGAACTTCAGAATTACTCCTGTCACATAAATGTGAGTTATTTTAGTTTGGATTTGAGATTTTAGGAGTTGATAAGTAGTATGCAGCATTGATCTATAAGGTGGTATCCTTGAGAGAAAAATCCTGTTCTAGGAGCTCCTCTTTCATTGACATATATGTTTGTTGTTGCTTCATTTCTTGCTACTTGCAAATTGCACGGAGAGCACTGTTTGGCTATTCAAGCAGCTCTTGTGGATTGCATAATAAACATCAAGCAGTCCTTATTGTTGCCTTTAGATAATAATCTCCATTTGACTATTTAAGCTCCTAGCAGCTTGTTCCCTGTGGATAACATGGAAAACTCTATTTAGTTATTCCGACATCAAGCAATTTTATCTCCGCCCGAATACTTTCAGTTTTTGTACCTTGATGGTGATGAGCGATTTTGCTTGCAGAGTTGGCTGTTGGGAATGTTGTCCGCCGTGTTCTACAGATAATACGTGAAGAAGATCTTTCTCTTACTAATGCTGCTGTTGGTGGGTTGAATTTGGCATCTGAAAGCGATGATGAGGACGGCAATGAGGAATATGATCATCCAGTTCTTTCAGCTTCTGCTGTAGCTGCTGCTGCAAGAAATGCTTTAAGGCCACCTTCATTGCAGACTCTACTTGAGGACATACCTCATTCAGCTGCTGTTCCGCATACCTCTTCTTCTGGGGGCGATTCTGAAGGAAAAAGCAAATGTATATTCTTTGAATTCTTTCACTCTGATTGCACAAGAATCTTTTATAATTTGCAAGAAACATGATCCTTTTTAAAAAAAATATATACATCTGCGAACAAAGAATCGGTCTTATATTTTTAACCTGTATATTTATATCTAGTATATGGTAATGAAGGCAGTTTCAGTTATGTCGTTTCGTAAGTTTCAAATAAATGAATAATCTGAAAATCTTTGTACTCTTTTTAGGGTATTGTCTTCCAAGTTCTTATTTGTTGTTTCTTCCTTCCAGCTGCTGATAAAAACTCAATGACTCGGAAACTGAAACACAATGTCATTGAGGCGGTTAACGAACTAATTCAAGAAATTTCCACTTGCCATGAACAGATTGCTGAACAAGCAGTGGAACATATACATCATAAGTATGCGTTCATATCCCTATACCACCACTACCTACATATATTTGCACGTTACTTTTTATTCCATGATCTTAGTTGGGGACCTGGAGTAGTAATTTTGCGATGCCTATAATGCTTCAGCTTGTTTGTGAAAAAAAATGATCTCCGGTGCATAATTAATATATGAACTTGAAATCTCCAAGAAAGCATTTTCTGTGTGCTGTCATGAACAAGAATTGGACTCACCTTATCTTTTATTGACTAGTCTCCTCATCTTGCTCATTTCATGTGGAGATCAAATTGCCTCTTGTTCACTCACTGGTTTGAAAAAAAAATGCTTTGGCATCAAATCATCGATTTGGCTTTATAGGCTTATTTAACACTAGGTCAAAGATCAATTACTTGAGTCTTCAAATAGAGACATATTGTCCATTCTGTTTCTTTTGTAATCAACTGATCATGGTTATGAACTTGAACTAAGTCAAAGACTAGAAAAGTCATTAGATTAGTGTTTCTTTGGCCCTGCTTATTGCAGTTCAAGTGTCAGTTCCTTATGTAACATATGCAGTATAAAGAGATTGTTAATACCAAACATAATTCATTGTATGAAGTTCTGATTTCAAAGGGAAAACTGAAAAAATGAGCGTTATAAATCAGAACTTCATACAATGAATTATGTTTGGTATTAACAATCTGTTGATACTGTATATGTTAGCGTTATGAATCAGAGTAAGCTAATATTGACAGTGGCAGCAAAAAGAGAGACCAATTAACCCAAAACTCTTGTAATATCATAGTAATGAGTGTTTGTGCATGAAATGTTTGCAACTTATAATTGAGATAGTAATCATTAATCTCCATGTTAAGAAACTAATTACACCCTCTTATCATTTCTTATAAATGACGTAATCAATTCGTTTGATTTTCCATTCCTTTCACAATTTTGTGCTTCATGGTTTTTCCTTGCAAAACCCTATACTTGGATCTGTATGTGCCAAATGTGTAGTCAATTCTAGTCTGTTTACCTTATAATGATGTTTGTGTGTGTAGCCACTAGGCACCTTCTCTGTTTTCTCCCACATTGTTTTGTTGTTGCATTTAATAACTTGAACTACTATTTGCTCAAGTATTTTTTCCCCTTTCATGTTCCAGTGAGGTGATCTTGACGCTGGGCAGTTCACAGACGGTAAAAGAGTTTCTACTTGCTGCAAAAGAAAAAAAGAGGTCATTCCGTGTATTTGTTGCCGAAGGTGGTCCAAGGTTGAATGCTTGAATAATTGACTGCCCTTGCAATAGTTTTTCACCTTAGGCAATTAAATGAAAAGTGCCTCTGCAAGTATCATTATTATTAATTATTATTATTATTATTATTATTATTATTATTTTTTTTTTTTTTAATGTTTATTGATGTTTGTTATCTAATCAGGTATCAGGGGCATGCTTTTGCAAAAGAACTGGCTGCCAGGGGCCTACAAACTACGGTCATTACCGACTCTGCAGTTTTTGCCATGATTTCTCGTGTCAATATGGTACATATGATGATTGCATTGAACTTTATTTGCTCTTATTATTTCGCATTTATATCGGAAAAAACTTTCATTTAAAGGTTATAGTGGGAGCACATGCTGTCATGGCTAATGGTGGTGTAATAGCTCCTGTGGGGTTGAATATGGTTGCCCTAGCGGCTAAAAGGCATGCTGTTCCTTTTGCTGTACTTGCTGGAGTTCATAAGGTATTGTGTTGTAGGGCTCTATCTCTATGAATTGTTCTTTCCCTTCTGCGGATTTTCAGTAACTGTATTTATTTTTACCATGAATTGAATACAAGATTTGTGATTGGTATTTGATCATAAGGCTAGGTCTGATGGCAGATGACATGACTATTGGAAAGCAAGAGGAAATAATTCTAGCATCAAACTGGGCAAGGCTCTTACATAATAACCTTAGGAATTGCTTACCTGTCTCTTTTGCTGTAGCCAGCTCTAGAATTACTACTTTGCAAGAGTAAGAGCAGGATAGACATTAAGTTTAAATCTTGTTCATCAAGAAGGAAAATTTTCTCTTAGATAGATAGGAATTCGGGTGAGACCTGAATGGTGATAAATCAAGTGACTACTGGGAGGAAATTCCACATTCCTTGTAGTTCCTTGAAGCATAAATCATCATGGGTACTGCCTGTTTGCTTCATCCTTTTATTTTTGTTTAGCTCCATGATTCCCAAAGCAACATCTGATAATTGAATGTCAACAATTATAATCAAAATCTGGTTGATGATTGACATTTCTGCTTTACTATAACTTCATGTTGTTGACATGTACTGTGGCTTGCTATTATTTCCTAGCTTTATATATGGTGAAACAGTTTAAATTGCATCTGCTTCCTTGCTAATTGTTTTGCCTAATTATACAGTTGTGCCCTCTATACCCTCACAACCCAGAAGTCCTACTGAATGAACTGAAGTCTCCATCTGAGTTGCTGGACTTTGGAGAATTCTCAGATTGTTTGGATTTTGGGAGTGGCAGTGGTTCACCTCTTATTCATGTCGTGAATCCTGCATTTGATTATGTGCCACCTGATCTTGTTAGCCTGTTTATTACGGACACGTAAGTTCATCTAGGATAAGTTCAACAACATGGTTACAGATCTGGAATCTTTAACTTATCCAATTTGAAAAATAAATAAATGAATGCTAATGCTTCAATTTAAACTGGTTTTATCATAGTATTCATGTATATCAGGTGACAAAGGTTTTATGTTTTTGAGTTATATGCTCTCCCCATCTTGTTACATTATAAAATTCTCAGTGCTAGACATTCTCGCTGACGAATTCTTTTTTATACAGTGGTGGTCACAATCCTTCATATATATACCGGCTCATTGCTGATTTTTACTCTCCTGACGATTTAGTAGTTCGACGGAAATCAGCTTCTTGAAGATCACCTTTTACTAACTATGCTCTGAGACATGTTGGTAAGTCTTAGATCTTACGCCAACTAATTTTAGTAGCTGAAATGGTGGTAAAAGAAAGATAATGTTAATTTAAATTGTGTTCAATACATTCTTCATATTCTTCACCAGTCCTATTCTATTTGCCAGTGGAATCTAAAACTTAGCAGATCGGGAAAGTATGAAACTCAAGCAAAGATGGGAAAAGGGTTGATCTTGTAGTAGATTCTTTGATGGAAACAACTGATTCAACAGGGGAGGAGTAAAATACCCCTGAGAATTAAAATCATCGAAAATTTAATGGTCACGCTTTGCTATGATGAAGTGCGTCGCCAAAGACAGTGACATGTCGAAGTTTTGCATATGTAGGCTGATGCTGCGAGTAGCAAAACATGCCTTCTTACGTGTAAACAACCCTGTAACTAAGCGAGAGTTCAATTGCATATGAACATCATATCATGCCTTTGCCGTTTTCTTCTTCAGTGAAAATTTTGGGATATGATTTGGCCACCTTTTTTGACAAGAGTTGAAACTGATTTGTATAATAATTACTCACTTGTATGTGCATTAATAACCACCTCGATTTTGAAACTTATACTCAAGAAAATTTCTCTTTTATGATGTGTGAAATCCATTGTGTAATGATGTTTTTGGAGAAATTGCATAAACAGATATGTATAGAGACCTTATTTGCAGATATTATTAGAATTCAAATTTAGCATAATGCATACATTCCAAAGCTTAGTTGACAAGTATCATTTTCTTATAATAAATATGATATTTGGCTAGTTTAGAGCAGCACAATGGGCTGTTTTTTTGCCGTCCCGGAGGGCAGGACCGGCGGGCATTAGCCGCTACGAGGTCGCATGCTGCCGGATCTTGACGCATGTAGGGGGCATCTCGCCCTCCAACGCTGCCATGCGTCTGCGTCCCTCGCAGCCAATGGGGAGCGCATGCGGCGTATATGCTGTGCGTCCACGTTTGGACGAAATTTTGCACCTTTTTTAATATCTATTTATTGAATTTTTATAAGATCTATATACATTGCAGTATTAAATGAATGTATAAAATGGGCGGTACCACTAAGCTACTGGGTTCGAAATTCAATAGCTACAATTCCATTATTTTATTTATTTTTTTGTTTTTATTTTGTTTTCTTGTCTTTTTTTCGCTTTTCTTGTTTTTTGCTTAATTTTTCAAAATTAGTAAAATATTATGTAATTTTTTAATCTAATAAGATTTATAATTTTAACTTATTCACACCTCAGACGACCACTCTCCACAAGCAGCGACACCGACTCGGTTCCGATTATGTTTACTAAAATTTTGTATTTTAAGATTATTCGCAAATTAATATTTTATTATAATATATAAATAAATATTCACAATTGCAAGTTATAAGAAATAGGAAAAAATAAAGAAAATAAAAGATGAGACTCATGAATAGTGATAAGTGAAGACAAATTAAGGGAAACGATGTTGTGAATGATAAAAATTTAAGAGAAAAATGTGGGAACTATGAATAGTAAATGAAAGGAAATTAATTTATCTCTCTTCCACATCCTCAATATTTTTGTAATCCAACCATACATCTTTTTGGTGGTTTATCAATGACCACCCAACCACAGCACTATATATTTTTATGTATTATTTTCTAATAATAATATTATTACTTGTATTGAAATATTTTTTTATTGCAAAATTTATAAAAAACACAAAAATGGCAATAATTAGTGAAATAATTGAAATACAAAATTACAATAATTGAAATACGAAATACGAAATTACAATAATTGAAATACGAAATTCAAGATACATAAAACATACATATGCTTTTGATTAATCATTCAGTTGCGACTGCCGAATTTTGCCCATATATGCTCAACCAAGTCGTCTAGCAGAGCTTTGTGAGCTTCTCTATTGAGAAGTTGGGCTTTATTTTTCATATAAGAAGCTAGACTTGCAATCCTATTTGTAGCAAAGAAGATAGATTATATGTGGAGAAAAGATGAGATTTTGTGTGTGTAAAACCAACATATGACGAGTTAATTAATTCTCCCACATTATATGTGGTCAATAGTTGGGCCGTGTGTGGACCCGGGTCCAGCTCCACCCGCCGGTCCGCTGGGTGGGCCAAGCTGGGCCCTCATAAAAAAAAAACCATAGCAAATTTGGTCTCTATTTATAGAGGATGAAAAATTATGAATTTTAATATATATATATTTTTTAATATAGTATATTAAAAATATATGAATATTAATAAAAAAATTAAGCACCAATGAAGGAGACCAAGTAATCTCTTTGTGTGGAGAGACCAACTGTGGTCAATGAGAGAGAAATACATTTTAATTTTTTTTTTTCCTACATGGTTGTCGATCAAACAACCCCCGTCATTGCCGATAAACATGGATTGTTTACATGTTAGTGGTAGTTTGTCATCATCCATTAGTTTAGAGAAAGGTAAAAAATTTCATAATTGTTCATTTTTCTCAATTTGAGAAGACTTATGTGGGGGATAAATTTAATTTAAAATTTTCCCATTACTTAATTGATAATTTCTTTCTAAAATAGAAATATATTGTTCCACATACGCTGATACAAGCGAATGAACAAGTGGCATTAACTTATCATGTTTAGAACATAATTTATAAAATTATTTTTGAATATAGTCTTTTTCTTTTGAATTGAAAATATTAGAAAACCATTTTCCAAAATCATTAAATCTGAAATTCGATTTCTGACGCGGTTATATCCGGCTCTCTAATGTTGTAATCATTAGTATTAATTCCTTTAATAATATTATTTTTCTTTATGTATAATTTGTCTATTTTATCTTCTTCTACATATTCCTCATTATATATTGGTAGGACTGAGTATTCGGTCGGTTCGGTTAATAACCGAACCGACAAGTCGGTTAACCGACTCTTGGCGGCACCGATCTCAATAACTTAACCGAAACCGATTAAGAGTTCGGTTATCTCATTAACCGATTTTTTTTTTTCAATTAGTGTATGAATTTTAATTTTATTAAGGTTGCATATATTCATTTTTATCAGATGGAGTAAAGCAGGAAACAGAAGCATGAATAAGAATATAAACGCAAAGAAGAAAGAATGGGATGAAGCTAAATCAAGCTTATGTCGAGAAAGTCAACAACCCTCACGGAACACATTCCCAAT